>MU388785.1:0-176451 GCA_022578815.1 Xylariaceae sp. FL0016
AGTTACAGGGTAATCCATCCTATTCTAAGGGCTGTACGGTGTAGTTACCCTTATTGTACAGGGTAAACTACGAATATAGCGGTATTCGTACAACAATTAATTACCCTGTAATATAGGGTATTTTGATCAAAGGAAGCTTTTATACGAATATTAGCACTTAATCGGAGGTCTTATGTACGCTATGACTTAAATAAGGCCTGATTTAGCTTATCCTGTAGGGTTTCTTGCAAGATTTATGCAAAACCCTTTCGAAAGGCATTTAAAAGCGGTAAAAGGTGTTTTTAAATACCTTAAACAAACAAAAAATTACGGAATTACTTATAACGGAAATAACTTCGATTTAATCGGTTATTTTGATGCCGATTTTGCTGGCGATTACGAAACAAGAAAGTTTACTTACGGTTATTTATTTACTTTAAATAACGGACCGATAAGTTGGAAATCTAAAAGGCAATTAATTATAGCCCTATTTACTATCGAAGCCGAATTTAACGGGCTCGAACAAGCGGTTCGCGAAGCTACTTAGATTAAAAATTTATTATCCGAAATAGGGTTAAATCCAAGTACAATTCCGATAAAAGGAGATAATACGGGTGCTATTAATTTAGCGTATAATCCCGAATACTACTAACGAATTAAGCATACGGCAATACGATACTTTTACGTACGACAAGAGGTCGAAAAGAAAACCGTTAACGTTAGTTATATTTCGACTAACGATATGCCGGCCGACGGTTTAATAAAGCCACTTGCTAAAGATAAATTTTATAAATTTATTAGGCTTTTAAACCTTACGAAATAATTTACCTTATAGCGTACAGGGTAAAAGAAGGGGTGTTGTACGAATACCGCTATATTCGAAGTTTACCTTGTACAATAAGGGTAACTATACCGTACAGCCTTTAAAATAGGATGGATTACCTTGTAACTATAGGGTAAGCTAGGTGGAATTCTATGGAACCACATGGAATTACTTAGAATATTCTGGAACCGTTGCTTATAAATCAACTGGTTATAACTTAGTATTATTACTTAAGTTATACTTGATTTATAAGCAGGATTAGTAATATGGAAACATATGGAATTAAGTGGAATTACGGGAAATTGTATATATAAAGGAGGATTTTTTCTTTTTTTTCCTTTTAGAAAATTAAGCAGAAAATAACTAAGTTATAACCCTATATAATTTCATACGCTTTACTTTATAATTTAAACGAGCACTTATGCACTTTAGTTGCATAACCCTAACATATCCTTTTAACACTAAATAATAAATAGAAATGCGAAAAAGTTATAAGTTAATATTAAAATAGATTATTATATTAATAAAACTAATTTTAAGCAGCATAATTATTATGGTAGTAAAGTTGTAAATAAGGTAAAAGTTATTACTTTCTCGGTTTGCCTTTAGCAAACCAAAAAAAGTTTCTATTTATATATATTACAGTTTTACTGCTAGTGCTTTTAGTTAAAACTTATATTATAATACACAGAAAAGAAAGAGATTTTAGCTAGTAAGGCTTTAGCTTAAGGGCGGTTATATAGCGAGAAAACGGAGTAGCGGTAGTAGCGCGGTTATATATACACTTAATGCCGTAACAATATATTTAAATGTGACGATACGTCCCTTTGCGTTCCGGCAAGGGGAGATAAGGTATAGGGTTTATGTTCCTAAAGTAAGGCACAATAGCCGTACAAGTATTAGGCTGGGGGTATATGGAGTCTTCTGCTACTGGGGGTTCACTTAATATCGATCGTTAAAAGGTATTGCTCCCTCTAGTTTCCAAGAAGTAAATTAAAGCTTAAATTAATTACTAAAATAATAAATAACTAGTTACATAAGAAATCTTCTGCCTTATATATCCTTTATTCTTTTACTGATTACTTTTGGCCGTTAGCTTGGGCCGCCCGGATAGCCTCGCTATTCCAGCTATCTGGATATGTTAAATAGCTTCGCTATTTAGGCTATTTAGTCACGTGACCTTCGGTCCGTATTTGTTCCGCCCCTGTTTCTAGGCCCGTTTGTTGTCCTGGGACTGACCTACTTGTCCTAGGACTGGTTAACTTGTTTTGGGACCAAGTCCCTGTTTTAGGATAATTCCTTTGTCTTGGGCCGCTGTATTAGGTCGCCCTTGTTGGTTCGTAACATTAAATAAGTAGGTATGCCGGTAAGGCCGGCATTTTTAACTATAATAACGTAACAATAATTATAAATACATACTTAATTATTAAAGTAAACTTAGGAAAAATTAAAGTACCGTTAGAAAATATTAATAAGTATATATGTTCAAAACCTGCATATGCATTAAAGCATCTCTCCAAAAAAAAAAGCCGGGGCTGCCTAGTAGCTAGAGCAGGTGCACCAAGTTCACTTAAGGTTAGCTAATCGAGGCTTTTAACATATCGCAGCTCGCCATAGCTCTCCCACAACAACTTGTCTTCGCAACGCCAAACCCGCATCCTGACCTGACGGCTTGTTCAGTGCCCTGATGTTGCGGACTTCGTTGCCCTCCCTTCGCGCTTTGGGCGGTAGGCCCCTAGCTGCTGCTGCCCGTCAATGGCAGCCTGTTGTTGTGACGTCTGCACCTGGTGCTTTTGCTAATACGAGGGTATGTGTCTGAGCCTGACCTGTTCATCCACCCTCTATGTCATATCGCTCGGCTAACACGATGCTGCTCTCCTATTAAGAGATGTTTCAGCGACAACAAGAAGCCCTCAATCGGTGATCCTGAGCCGCCCAAACTACCCGCTAGCGAGACGACCACCGCCGCGTCTAGCGAAACTCCCATGCTCAAAACTGAATCCCGTGTCGCCTCCTCTACCATTGGTGTTAAAGATATCCCGCCGCTGCCTCCAAAGCCCGAGCCCGCAGCTTCAGAGACGGTCAACAAAGCCATTCCGCCGCCTGCCAAGAAGAGAGGCTTCTTCCGACGACTACGCCGCTATGTTCTGACTCTCATGTTTCTAGGCGCTCTTACCTTTGGAGGAGGTGTGTGGTATTCACGTATCAATGACAACTTCCACGATTTCTTTACCGAATATGTCCCATTTGGCGAGCAAGCTGTCCTCTACTTCGAAGAGCTCGATTTCCGGAAACGATACCAGGGTGCTGTCTCAGGTGTCAGCCGTAATAAGGACACCGGAGCCCAGGTCAAAATCTCTCCCCAGAGCGGTGTATCTTGGCGGGTAGCTGACAGCGGAGAACCCGCTGGCAGACAGTCCAGCGCCACGCAGGACGTTATCACCAGTAAAAGTACCGCTTCTGCCCCAGCTCCCGAGAGCAAGAAGCAAACCACGTTAGCGAAGGCCACTCCTGAGGCTTCCAGGAAAGAGAAGAAGCCCGTCGCCAAATCCACCGAACCGCCTTCAGGCTCTGAGTCTTCTGCTGTAACGGTCGCGTCAAAGAATTCGGGGTCCGCGTCATACAAGGCCCCTGAGGTTGATGAGCCGTCCAGATTCCCTCCTGCTGGCCCGATCGATCCTCTCAGAGTTAAGGATGCTGATGACCCCGTCATACAAGATCTTGTCAAAATCCTGAACGATATCATCGTTGTTGTAAACGCTGACAATGCCGATGACCGCTTCTCTGCTACTATTGGCAAGGCCAAGAATGGGCTGAATAAGGTTGGAACCAAAATCCGTGACATCAAAGCCAGGGTTGAGAAGGACGCAGCCGCCCAAGTGACCTCCAAGGTCAATGAATTTGAGACCGCGGCACATGAGCTGATCGGCCGTGTGGAGAGGGCCATGGCCGCCCAGGAACGCGAGTGGAGACAGGAGTTTGAGGAAGAGATGAAGCGTATCCAGACAGCCTATGATAACCGCATCAAGACTGAGATCGAGAGGGAGAAAATTTTGAGCGAGGAGAAACTAAACAACAGACTCATCGAGCAAGCTGTGGAGCTCAAGCGTCATTTTCTCAATGACGTTCAAGACAGTGTCGAGGCAGAACGCGAAGGCAGATTGGGCAAGCTCGATCAACTCAGCGCGGCGGTAAAGGAGCTTGAGCAGCTGACAACTGGATGGAACGACGTCGTGGACGAGAACCTCAAGACGCAGCAGCTACATGTCGCTGTAGAAGCGGTGCGTGCCAGTCTCGAGGATGCCGAGCATCCAAGGCCATTTGTTCGAGAACTGGTTGCCCTCAAGGAGATTGCCTCTGACGATGCCGTTGTCAACGCGGCGATTGGCTCAATTAATCCCACTGCTTACCAGCGTGGCATTGCTACAACTTCACAGCTCATCGATCGCTTCCGCCGCGTGGCATCCGAAGTTCGTAAGGCGTCTCTCCTGCCCGACGATGCTGGTGTTGCCAGCCATGCTTCGAGCTGGGTCTTGAGCAAGGTCCTTTTCAAGAAGCAAGGACTGGCCGCCGGCGAAGATGTTGAGAGTATTCTAACTCGAACGCAAACCTATCTTGAGGAAGGCAATCTCGATGCTGCCGCACGGGAAATGAACGGTCTTCAGGGATGGGCCAAGACGCTCAGTCGGGATTGGCTGGGTGAAGTCCGCAAGGTCTTGGAGGTCCAGCAAGCAATGGATGTAAGTACCCCCATTCAAACGACCATTTCGCACTGCTGGCAATGACGCTAACGAGATAACCACTTACTAGGTCATTGCCACACAAGCAAGACTTCAGAGTCTTCAGGTGGAGTGAATCACGCGCGGATTTGGCTGTGTTGCGTGATGCGCGAGGAAAAAGCAGCAATTATAAATATCCTTTGTCACATGTACATCTGTTGGTATCCTTTGCCGCGTTCCCGATTGATTGAAGGTCTTTGCGCCTGTGTATAAGATAGAAAATAGACTACAAGATTTGTTGTACTTCACATATTGAAATTTGTGATCATACTATCAGGCCCGTCTATTCTCGCCGTGATGCCTACCCCGGTAGCTATTCCAGATCATTGAATACCTTCACCTTGCCTCTAGGTTCCCATTGCATTTCACTTATATGTCCACGTCGGGCTCCAGACATTGCAGCAAAGCTCCCACGAGGTGCAGGCTCCCAGTCACCAGAACTAGGACGTGGCCATTGCAGCCCGATGCAGCGCTTCGCACTTGTGACGCGGCACCGGCGACATTGTCTACGACGTACGTCGCTATAGAGGGATACTGGGCCGCCATGGCATCCGCTGCGTCCTGCTGGACGGCCAAGTCACGCGGTGGTTCGTTGTCGGCCCGACCCCAGGGCTCATTCCTTGTGAATATAGCACGATGGAAGATGGGACCGGCCTGCTTTTCGACGACTTCCAGAAACCCACTTAAAAGCTTTGTGGCATCTCGATCTTGCTGGTTGAACACAAGCACTCTTGCGCTGTTGGTGTTTATTTTGCTCTTCGCTACGTACCATTTGGCCACCTCGAGCAAGCTCTCTGCTGTATGCGCTCCATCGATAAGCCAAGTGACTCCATCGTCTTCCCGTGTCTCGCACCGCCCTCTCAATTTGGCCCTTTGGAGACCCCGTGCGATTTCTTCCGAGACCTCATGTACTATATCGGAGGTTCTTCGCGTGTCTGCGTCGTCCTTCAGTATTTCAAGGTGCTCTCTCGAAGCGCCAACGGCTAGAGCTCGATTAAATTTCTGAAAGTCGCCCTCGAGGGTCACTGTCCGCACAGAATCGCATCTGACGCCTCCCCAGACTTGCACATCATCGTCATCCAACTCGACAAGCACAGCATTTTTCTCCCCGGCGCGTCGCCGTATAACGTCCATGGCCCCTGTGCCCTCTCCCCCCTTCAAGCAACGCGTGAAACACTTCCGCTCTGGCTTAGCGATGCCGGCCTTGTGCCAGGCGATTTCTTCCAGCGTGCCTCCCAACATACTCACGTGGTCGATGCCGAGCTGCGTCACCACGCTCGCCGTCACGGCCTTGGCAGGGAGCACATTGGTGGAGTCATACTCGCCACCGATACCGCATTCAACCACAGCGCTGCGCACGCGCTCATCCAGAAAGACACGGAACGCCAGGATAGTCAAGAAACGGAAATAAAAGGGTTTCGTGGCTGGGCCAGCAAGCTCATCGTGAGTGACAACCTTGCCCTGGCGCTCAGCCTCCAGCCGACCAGCATCGGTGAAGGCATCCCAGACTTGGAAGAAGTATCGCGTGAAAAGCGACTGGGATATGGGTTGGCCATCGAGTTGTATGCGCTCGCGCACGCTGACAAGGTGTGGCGATGTGTACGTGCCAACTTTGCCGGCGATGGGCGAGAGGCCCGGCTGGGTCAATATGGAAGTCAGATAAGCGCAGACAGAACCTTTCCCCTTGGTGCCGGCTACGTGTATGCAGCGCAGACTCTCGAGAGATTGTTGTGTGATACCGGCACGCTCGAGCCAGGCAAGCATCTCGGGAATGGCGAGGGCATTCAGGTCCTTGGTTTTGGCTGCGCCGGATGGGGTGGGAGGTGGGAAAAGAGAAGTGATGGTACGGTTGGACTGTAGTAGGGTGAGGTGAGCAAGGGCATCGTCGTAAGTGCGCGCCATGGTCGATCCGTAGCGTGGAACGAATTTAAGGTATCCTGTTATCAAGGTGCTGAAGGCTCCAAGGCTCCTGGAAAGGCGGCGTGGGCATGAGATCCAATGAGCTGAACAAGCCATAAGCTCATCTTCAGGAGAGGCAGTGAACAATTATGTTTTGACTTGTACCAATCAGTAGTTCTCCCTGATCCCACATATCCCTAACTTAGGTAGGTTCCCTTAATATCCTACCGTGAGCGGATAGGAAGATGTAGATGGATGAAAGATCAGTACTTACACCTCTATATGCATGTATACAGCGAATCGTAATACAAGCAACGCGTTGAACCCCGCGAATGCAACTAACCATATATCGTGGGGCTTCTGCTACGCGCGGTAAGACACGACCACTTAAAGTGCCGGGATGCATCGCGTCGCCGTCGCGGTGGCAGTTTTATTAAGACTGGCGCTTCATGACTTTCAACTTGTGCCAGACTTCATTCTCCGCTTACAGATTGCTTGTATGGACGGGTCTGTGTTTTCGGGTTTCACCTAGTTCAACAAGCCATTACCACTACCTATACTTGACCTTTCATAAACAAACCACTTCTATACAGACCACTGCGGTAAACTGCCACAATGCTTCTCAAACGCAAGCGGTCCGAGTCGGAGATGTCGTTCGCCTCGTCTTCCACCATCAGCATCACCTCCGCATCACCCACTCCCTCAGACTCGGCAACCTGTACAAGTGTTCACCCCATGGCTATGCCATACAAAACCCTTGTTGATAGTCGGACGATAAAACGTTATCGTAACAATCGCCCGGAGGATGCCATCGTTCATCGTGAGTTCTACAAGTGGCCCGCCCACCTTTATCGTCCGTACTATGCCTCGCATTTCTCACACGCGGTTTCTGCAGAACGCACTCTCGACATGTTGTACACTGCCCAGCGTGCCCAGTGCCAGCCAACATCAGCACAGCCCTTCGAGCCTCCGTTGACGAATACCCCAATCGCCGCCGAACTAGGCCGTCCCCAGGCCTCTTTACACTCTTTCTGGAATCTTCCCAAGCCTGCAATGTCTTCTATGCCTTCCAGTCAAAGACCAATGTCGACTATGAGCTTCTGTGACGCTACCAGCTGCGACGATTGCGGTCAGGCCTTGGGTCGTGCTGCTAGCGACGACACAATGGATGTCGACACTTTTGACGTCGACGTACCCACGAACTGTGTTGTGTGTCGTAAGAATGTCTGTTCGCACTGTTCTATCACGAACCTCGGCGAGGAGCGTAGGTGTCTGAAATGCGCGGGCAGGAAGGTCTGGGTGGGTGGAGTCGGCTGGAGTACGACCACCTCACACATGCGCGTGTGCTGAGCTGTAAAAAGATGTTTGTGGAACATGTTAAGGAGCGAGTGGCGTACAATTTTATGCTGGATGATTGAGTTCTTATTTGGGTCATTAAGGCGTTATCAAGGGGAACCTCTGATGAGATAAAGGACGAGTCAGCGGCATGATCTGCATCAACTGTTTGGAATATTTCTCGCGGAGCGATTGGCGCATCTTGAGATTAGCAGATGGATATATCTGATTGATACCATAAGAGCTGTTTTCGATAGCATTTTTGTCTGTCCCGGGGCTTCCTTCCTACTATACTGAGTCATCGTGTTTAGTACCGAAGCACAGCGCATAATGTAGCTCTATTTGGGGATTTTGAGTCGCTTCGGGTGAATGAAAGCAGCAGCCTCGCTGGCTCAGAAGACAGAGAGTATGTGAATCGTTTAGCTCCCGGTAGTGTACATAGTCACAGCGAAAGGGTCTTCGTCTTGACTTAGCCACTTCATATTTTCGAAGGGTTCATCCCGTCAATGGAGCTGGTCGACAGGAGAAGGCGTTTGGCAAACGCATTGGAATACAAAAGATGCAGATCGATCTGTACCATTGTATAACTGGTGTTCCGTGGGCGAGGCTGATTCTTCTCAACCTGCTTCCGTTTGTTTCTGTTACGGGAACCACTTGCAGAATAAATAGTGTAAAATATCACATGAGTAAGGAGATGACGCCAGGGTCAGTGTGCAGTCCAAGCCGTGTGGCCACCGGAGTGTTCTGAAACTGTAGTGATGGCTCAAGGATACTGTCCCAAGAGGTAGCTACCCAGCCAACACCTGGGCTAGAATTCCTTCCGAGTTCACCGGCTCACCATTGTGATTTCTGAAACATGGGCGTCACGATCTTTAAGAGCTTTGTTCAAAATGCGTCGACCCAGGGTATACTTGGTAGTATGAATTGGAAGTGGGTGTTCGGACGTGGTCGTATACAAGGAGCATTCGATTCTCGCCTTTGCTATCATGCTTTTCCAGTAGATCCGCAAACATCCATTTGCCACTCAACCAACTTTTGGATCTCCTTGACACCTTCCTCCATGAGATTCGTCAGAGATGCAGTGGGCGCCTTCGTCTTCATGTGTGCCAGGTAGTCGTCCAAGACCAGTTTATTTACGTTGACTTTGGAGACGCTGCCGGCAATGCACTTCTTCATCACGTCTTCGGGGAAGTCGTTGGTGCCGTGTAGCACGATTCGAACGCGGTTGTTCACCTTGCGCCGTATCATGTCCAACCGTTCATACTCAAGTACGGGCCCGCGAGCGCCATACTCGCCGTGGACGTTGCCAAAGGCAGGCGCCAAAAAGTCGATCCCGGTCGCGATGAAATCCTCCACCTGGTCTTCCGTTGTCAGCGCCCCGGCCAAGTCGGCCGTATCCGCAATACCGTCCTCACCGCCCTCAATGCGGCCGGGTTCCGCCTCTGTCGTGATTTTCCGCTCATTGCAGTACGCGACAAGCTTCTTCGTCTTGGCCAGGTTTTCGTCCATCTCATAGTGTGACATGTCGACCATAATGCTGTCGAAAGGCAAAGTGTCAGCGGCGTGGCGGATGAGATCCTCGCTCTGCGCATGGTCTAGATGGATAGCGATTGGGACAGAGGCGTTGCGTGCTGCGTGCGCAGCAGCATGGATGAGCAGCCCATCGCTGAAGGTTATAGCCCATGGAAAGACCTGAAGGATGAGAGGCGAGCGCTTCTTCTCTGCTGCGTGTACAAAGGCGAGAATGCATTCGATATTGTAACTACACAGGCGATTGTCAGTGGACGCCGGGTGCGGTGCGGGTGGGATCTATGCTGACGCGATAGGTGCCACTACACCGTAGCCTCCATTTTCGGCGGCTTTCAGGATCTGGAACGTCTTGTTGTCCTTCTTCCACTCCATTTTCGATGTTCCTATCTCACAGCTTGGATAACAGTGCGGCTTAGGTGCAGTGGAAAAGGTTCAGACGATGATGTACTGGTACACACTGGAACTGTGATGCTGAGTGTCAGAACTTGAACGATCGCTTGCCTTGATTGGAAGGAAACATGTGCGAAGTAAAGAAAGGAAAACCAGGGGATATCGCGAGATGGCGAGCGCCATGACTGTTTTTTTTCTCTAGGTGGCTCATACAGTTTGAGCAACTCATCGACGGCGCGCATTCGTGCATCGTGGGGTGACGGGCCCGTGGTTGGAGAAACGAGGTTCCCCGCGAACTCCCAAAGTCCGCGTCTCGCGGTCTGCGGGACGGAGATGAACGCGGCTCGAGGACAGCCAGTCTGGCATGAGGACCTGACCTGAGAAATCGGAACGAGCATCGGGGGCCTTAACCGACGACGGTGCGTTGAAAGGTGCATGTCCACTGATCAATTGTTTACAATTGGTGGAAGGAGGACGACGACGTCATTCCTTTATTGTGGAACACAGCCTGTACCATTCCAAGAAGATATAATCGACTTGACCCTGTCTACATACACCACAGAGTCAATGCGGGTTGCGCGCGTACAACATGATATACCATTGACCTTAAGCCATTACTCAGGCCACTAGGCTTCATAGGATCAGATCGACATCAACTTATATGTTTAGTAATCTGAAGTACTTCAGTGCTACAGATGCATGGCGCCAAACAATACGCTGACTGCATCATGACCAACGAAAACACGACACCGCGCAAGCATAACAGGCGGAGATGTAATATGTATGTTACAGGCAGGCAGCCAGCTATATGATATTCAAGACACCCCACAATGAGCACGCCGATGCGCCCAGTTACCACCCATTTTCATCTATCCCGTCTTTGCCCATTCAGCTCGGAGGTCGCTCCTCAAGACCGCCATGGGCCAACCCGTCCTCACTTCGCAGGCATCTATGAGAGAGATAATTGTCTCTCTCTTCACTTCTTCTTGAGCACAGAGTCCAGCTGCGAAAAGTTAAGTCATGCCTAAAACGAGTCTCGATAGAAAATCTCACCCCCAAACAGGCACTGTGCTGATAGTATCTGGCTCCCTTCGTCTTTCAATTCCATCGCAATGCCGCATATTGTTGCCACGGAATCCGACAATATTCTCTGGTTGAGTGTCAGCAGGGACAGGAAGTATCGTATTCGGGCATACCAAGGGCCGCACCTGTGTTTTCATATAACCGTCAAACCCAGCCATAGCCGGTCGATGTAAAGCGATAAGAATCCGGGCAAAGTTATAGACTTGAATCGCGACTCCAAACTGAGGTGGATGTATCCAGAGAGGCTCGAAAACGCTTGATGTACGAGGCGTCGTGGGCAGAGGCTGGAATTTGTGTCCCAAAAATGACTTCCATCTCTCCAGCATGCCCATAAGATATTCTCCCGCGTCGGCTCGACGAGCGACAGTCGCAGGGTCAGACGACGAAGCCTCTGGGTTGGCACAGTAATTCACCGTCTGAGACAAGAGGTATATCGCTCGGTCCGCCAACTCGTCCTTCAATGGATGTCAATGTTCAAAGCTCCAGCATTCGCCTGGCGCGACTTACTTGAGTAAGCTCCGAGTAATCTTTCACCGGTCTCCAAAAGCTGAAGCATCTCCGTCGCTCGCGAAACGCAGCCCACTACAATGTGAGCAGTTAGATAAGACTTCCCGTGAGTTTTTCGATGCGGCTACCGGGGTGCTTGGTTTTGCGCCTCAGCAACATAACCCTTCGCTCCGGGACTTAACCTCCAGTAACGCTATGAATCAAATACCAAGGCATATCACTCACGAGATCTTGCCGCAACCACGCCCACCAGACGGACTGTCGAAGGCCTCCAGAGGCACCATTGACGTCCTGGGATCTTTGAATCCACTTTTGCGCGAAAAATTGAGGCTAAGTCAGCAAATGCTCAACAAGCTTCAGTTGAATGTTGAGACGCGGCTGAGATGATTCTACCTCAAGGTAGGAATCTTCAGGCACCGATATCGCCCGCTGAACTAGGAGAAACAATGTAAGGTCAGGCTGTATTATAACTTACAAAGACCCCCTTCAAGTGTCTCTGCCAGTTGCTATCGGATGCATCAAGCATTTCATAGGTGGAGATAACCAGGGCTGTTGCCAATAGTTCCTCAGAATGAGCATAGCTGTTGAATTTCAGAGCGGTCTGGACGTAATGGAGTGTTTCGTAGTAATATTGTATGGCTTCGCTGGGATTGGCTCCAATTTGACCCAAATTCGCCTGCAACATGGCATTATGGCGAGCGGAAAGTGCCAAAATGGCCCTCATTAGGCCTAAGTTGCGCAACTGAAGTCATCAATACCACGTAACAAACCACGAACATCCTTGTACGTACCGCGAGTCTGATTGCGTATGTAGAAAAGTTCTTATAGGGATCAAAGAGGTCGAGCTACATAGCGAGACAATTAGCAAAGGGCGCTAAATCTCTCGAGCTGCTCTCCAACTCACCCATAGAGCGGCCTTCTCGGCAAACGTTCGAAAGAGTACGGTCTCATGGCTAGACAGGGTGATATCTTGATCGGATTGCCAAGCATGCCTCTCAGCCAGCGCGGGATCAGCTGCAGCCGCGGCGCTCAAAGGGTGCTGAAGTCTTCCAGACTCTGGGGGACCGGCATATGCAGCATCAGAAACGGCCTCCTCTGGGGCCGGGCTAGGGGCCAACGAGAATCTTCCGTCGGCCTGGGCTGCATCGGTTGCAAGCAGATCGAGCCACCGAGTCGATGCCAGGTCAGCCGAAAGGAGCTCGGAAGTGACGGTCTCAGGGGAGTAACCGAAGCTGTAATTATCCCCCACGGTGAACTGTGGACTGGGCTTTTCCTCGGGGATAGTCGGGGGTATCAGTGAACGTGGACTGGGGACGACCTGATGAGGACTGTCGTGGGAAACCCTCGATGTCACATCTGGATCCTGGCTTGCTGCGAAGCCAGCCGCGGCGACAGCAGCAGGAGTAGGCGGTTTGGGGTGAGGTATGGTACTCGACCCCGATCCGTCCGCGTAGATGCAGTCTCGACTGGAGATGGAGCAGGGCCCACAGACCGGCACTGGATTTCCCGGGGCTGTCAGTTTGAACTGGACTTGGGCGAGAACGACCTGCCAGGATGTATAGCATACATTTCTCATCACATTTCTTATGGCGTTTACGGCATGTCAAGCTTGGGAGGCAGACCAGGATTAGCTCAGGCGACCCAACAGACGCGGTTTGAGAGAAGACGCGTGACCGGAGCATGGCCGGGACACGTCGTCAAGGGAATTCGACTCACCAGCCAGTCTTGGTTCTAAGACCTCGACTCCGGGATTTGCGGATCCTCTTCTTCGGGGAGTCGTCAGGCACGGGCGCCGGTGCCGTCGCATGGGTCGCTAGTGCCCCTGCCCGATCCATTGCCTCCGGGCTGCGCGACGCCGAGACGCATATCGTACCAAGGAGCGGTACAGTGGTCGATTGGAATCCAAAGCAAGTAGGGAGAAAGGTCCGAAAAGGGGGGTGGAGGAGACTCGCGACTCGAGGTTCATGCGTTCAGCTTTTCAGCGTGGCAGAGAGCGTGGCAGGCGTGAGCCGCGTGACAAGCGTGCCCAATGCAAACCCTAAACCATCTCGGTCTTAAGTTCAGGTAGGGCGTGGAGCCATCGCGAGCAACAAATCTCCACACTCCTAGACCCGTCGCCCTTCAGCCCTCCAAGCCCCTAAGCCCCTCAAACCCTAATAACAAAGCCCCCTTGGCCCTTAATAATAATTAGGCCCCCGAGGACGTACTTACATAACTCTTCATCCATGTATCAGGTATAATACATTAGGTACTTGGGTAATTTATGGAGTAGGTGGCATGCACCAGTAGGTAGGTCCCTCTTACCTGTCTATCCTGCCTGCCTAACCTGCCTGCCTGCATGGACTGTAGTTAGATAGTACCTCAATAAGGTATCTGTCCCCACACGTCCACTACGCCCGTGCCAGACACAAAACCAGAGACTGAACCTTGGGCAGTGGACAGGGCGGGAAGTTGGCATGATGAATGAATGTAGGGGAGGGGGGAAGCCGGGAATAACTAGAAATGGGGTCGCTTGGGGAATCTCCAGATTCTAGCGGGGACCTGCGATAATGATAACATCCATTCACTTACAGACTACTAATTCAACAGGTGACCGATCAAATACTGTGTGGTAGGTGGTTACCCCAAAGTCTCCAACTCTCATGTTTCTCTTGCGGGTTCAACATCACGCTGCTGATCGTGTTGTACCAGCTTGACTTACTGGATGCAGAGGTATCCATCCAGAGCTCAACACCTATTATTACCGTCAAGTGCCATAGACGCCTTTTCCGCGAGGTCTCATATCATCAAGAGGAAATATTAGCTGAGATGAAGTACGTCACCCCGACTGGGGCCGGACATTGTATGCGCGTCGTTGCACATCAAGAAGATACGTTGGTCCCGCACTCCGGTACACTCGCGACGACGGGCCCGGGATCGTAACCCGGCGCGAGCAATACGTACACTGCCCGGCCCTAGCAGAAAGCATCGCAAGACATACTACCCAACACATCACCGCGTATTGTAGCTATACCATAATCTTGATCATGCCCGGCAAACACGATTCCTTCGACACTGTTGCCAACACGCTTGTACCACGTGTACCACGAACCCTGACTGCGGCAGACCCTCCTCTTCCCTTGGTCGAATCCGAGCATGTCGTGCTTCGCTCTCGTAGTGGTCCCGAAGCTGTTTCTTTATCGGCGGCGGTGAGTCTGGCCCCGACCCGACACTATGTGATCCAAAGCCCTCTTCTATAGCCTCATATCCTCTCCTATTCAAACCCACTAGTCCCGCGGTGGTACAAGAAGTCCAGAAACACCGCATACCCCCATGTTCATGCAGGACCAGCCACCGACCCCAGTAATGAGAGTCGGGGTTCGTGGAGGGGAGGGGGAAGGGGGAGGGAGGTGTCTTTCTGAAAACCGCTGCTTGTGATGATGTATCTGCCTAAATGGGCACAAGACAGCTCATCACGGCCATCCGAGTCAGCACGTGAAACGAGGGCATGATCATAATGATCACAAATTACACGGGCGACAAAATGCGGTGCGAATTGTTCGCTCAAAGGGCTATGTAACTAAATCGTCACCTCCCCGGACCACTGATGCACCTTCAAGCAGGAATAAATGCATCAGGGTCAGACGAAGGGGGCTGTCTGGCCGTGTCATCGGCGAGAATGACACTCTATCCTCCCCATGCCTCACGTGGCCGAATGCAACTGGACATAACTGGATATGGATCAAAACCGGCTACAGTACAACGTAGACAATGTACAACTTTCAGCGATGTGTTGAGATTGGCCAAGCCTCGAAGGCTCAACCTGTCTCGCTAGGGTCTCCTCTGCACCATTGCCAGGTTCAAGGATGGCCAAAAGCAGGCAACTATAGCAGAACACACCTGTCTAATCGGCTCCGAGGTATACAAAAACCGTGGAGTTATATCCCTTGACATCTGCCAGTAGCCTTGCAGCTTACCAAAACCAAATATGCAGGGCTCTCAGCACATCACGCCTTCCCCATCAGTCGATGGCTTGATGATAAGTTGCTGCTCGAAGCTGTCATGTAACCCTGTGGACGCAGAACGGGAATTTATCTCACTCAAGAACCCCAATATTTATCTATACTCATGAACAGTCGCGGTGGTCCGTCAATTATGAAACTCGGCGCATGTACGGGAGAGATAACTGAGTAACTCCCTGGGTCTGCCCCAAAACAACTACTTACAATGACTGAAGCTTTCTGGCTGAATGGAAGCCGAATTGATTTACAGTGGGAAAGCATTTAACCTACTTAGTTGGGCCAGTAAGAATACCATCGGAACCTTTGAGAGGTCATCAAACGCGCCAGGATATCGTTAGGAAGGCATGGATTACGGGAGCGGTTTGACTTATGTACAACTGAAGCCTCGTGATCTAGGCAACGTGTCTGAGTACCTCATAGGAAAAGGATGTGAAATACCTTTTCAAGTAAAGCATATGCTTAGGACACGGAAATTTATATTCGGTCTGCTCAGACAACATTGTCCGAATATGTTTCCCGCTCAATCACCAAGGGCTGCGAAAGCCGAACTGAGAGCTCTCAATGGTGCCACGCGTTCTGCTTATAGATGGTCATTGCAGTAGACCCACTTCACGGTAACTGTACCTACAATTCTTGGTTATGGGCAACAGTGGTTGCAGTCAAGCTGTGTGAGGGGCCTTATGAGGTAGTTATCTTATAGCGACGCTCAGCCTGGAATAGGTTGTGTTTGTACCTCACTCGCCATACCCCACCAATCATCACCCGCCCCGTTGAATGAATGCCGCAGAGTTGAGATGTACTTATTAGGTATAGAGTGAGATATGCCAAGGCTGATCGCCTAGCAATAATATGCATTTAAGAGGCTATGGGTATGTTGATCAGATACATAAAAGTCACTCAAAGCACGGGACGGGGACTTGAAACCGTGTGCGACTCTGAACAGCTAAATACCCTAATAAATGCATGTGCTAGATGCGACCTCGCGCCAGACCGTCTAGGTACTTAGAACCAACTAGCTCCAGCGGAAGTAGG
Organism: Xylariaceae sp. FL0016; assembly: GCA_022578815.1. NCBI lineage: Eukaryota > Fungi > Ascomycota > Sordariomycetes > Xylariales > Xylariaceae > Xylariaceae sp. FL0016. Next base: position 16,359 of record MU388785.1, read on the forward strand.
CCGTGATTTGTACCTAGGCGGACGTTAATGATTGCGACACTGCTTCATACCTGCCCTTGCCTCCCAACGCCCGAGATCCTGCTTGATTCAGGTTGTCGATCTGAAGGATGTCATGTGTCGGGAAGTAACAGCGCATGGTATCCGAACGGCGTTCTCGTCAACCAACGAATTCTTTCATACCTTATAAATCATTCCTTACCATGTCAAGCCCCCTGACAGTCTAATTCAACGCGCCCTTTCATCAATCTCTATACTCGGGATCATGGGAAGCCGCCATAGACAATGTCTGATCATATCCCTGGGTCATCAACCTCGAGGTTATCTAAGAGCCACTTTGGCCACGAAACTAGCGAATCCAGTAACCTGGTGCATAGCTCTCCTTCTGCCTTAGCCCATTCCATTCACCGCGATGCCCGACCTTCGAGTCTACATTCGCCCGACCTTACTCACAGAAACCTCAACTATGGAGCTCAACGACGACGTCAGTCGCATAAACCGCGGCCGAGTGGTGGTTTCCTACTGCCCGCCTCCGTAGCCGACGATGGATCGAATCTCCAACCCACGAGTCGAAACGATGGTCGACGGCGCTCCCGCATACCTGTCGATCATCGCAAGGGAAAGAATTTCTCTAGTTTACTGGACAAACCGGCAGCGAACAACACCGGCTTAGGCATCGATACCCAGGATATGTCGGCAGCCGTCCCAACGCAGTCTGCTCGCCTAATTCCAACTCCTCGCGATGAAAGCCGGGACACACGGTCGGCCTCGCGAATCCCTTCACCGCGTCCGACGCCTGCACCGCTTGATGTCGATTCCACCCAGATCGTCCACATGGCGCTGAATTTGAGCGAATCACGAAGACTGGCATCTAGGCGCAACATCTCAAGCCCAGTCCCTCCACGCCTGACACCGCTGGCCGATAGCGTCGCAGGGGCCGGTCTTAAACAGCACCTTCAACAGCAAAGACGGAGTTCGCGCAATCTTTCTCCCCGGCCAGAAAAGGCAACAGCCCCTAGGAGTTTGTCCGTATCGACTCCAAGGACAAATAGCCCTCTGCAGCCTACCTTGGAATCTGAAGGCAGCTACACATACCATTTCACGTCGTCCACCCTCGACAGAGCGCAGAAAGCCAAAGAACACTTAGAACTCATGGCCCAATACAGGAGACTTCTACAGTTTGTTCCGCCCGTCAGAGAAGAGATTCAATCGCGACCATCTACTTCCAGCCCGCCCACCTCCCCGACTTCCGCTGGAACACCCGTGTCGAGCAAGCAACAGCGAACTCTCGGTCGTCCCTACAATCCCCTCCAATATATCCGAAATCGAAAAGTTCGAGCCCGAGAGCGAAAAACCATAGACGGAGAATCACAGGGCTTCGGTGACGTTTCCAAAGTGACGGATTGGGTAGATGAAAGCGCCACCTTCGCAGCTACAATGCCTGTGACAGCTGATTCAACTGCTCTTCCGCCATTCACCGGGATGAATCAAGACTTTGGCCAACATGATTCTGCACAGATTAACCCAAGATCAATATCTACCACTGTTCAACCAAAGCGACCTAGGGTTGACTGGATACTTGAACCGGCGGATATGCTGGCTGATTTATATTGGGTGGAGCAGGGTGATAATAGGCATCTTATCGAGGACCGACATTATGCTAAAATGTTCCCAAGAGAAGCTAGACTGCATAGACCATCTTCTCACCAAGGAAATGAATACACCAAGCCCACTATACCAGCTCCGGGAGTTCAAGGGGCAGATGAGGGCAGCCGCTCAAGCCTGGATAACAACTTTTCTCGGCCTGTAAGGGTCAACACTGGCACATCGACCGCAAGCGCGCGAGAACGTGCGCGCCAAAAACTTCAAGATTTACGAGGTCTCCAACATAAGCATGAACACCCCGCACACAGCCACCATGACTTCCTCCGCTTCAGGCGTGGCTCACTGTCAGAGACATCAGATAGCGAGAACGATCGCAAGAGGAGAGGGCGTACGGGAACTATTAGCGCCGATGAGAAAGCCTTGCTTGACAAACAGTTGAAGCAGATATTGGAGCTCGAGACCAAAAAAGAACAGAGAGACGTTGCCCATGAAAGTGATTCGGGCTACTTCAAGCCCGTGACGGACGACCTCAGCTCACTTCCGCCTGATGCTACTCCGCCGTCTTCCCAGCGCAGACAGGATGCCGCAGCTTCGCGGACAGAAGTTGGTGAAAGTCGAGAAAATCCTATCCATGGAAAGCTATCACATGCATCACCAATAGGCTCTGGGCGCACAAGCCTCGAAGTTCCCATCTCTCATTATCGAGCTTCGCTGGACTTTGATTCGTCACGCCCAGTTTCACCCGATCCGAAGACTTATCGGCGCCGTAGCACGCAAATGCCGACTATAGGCATGGACCTATCGCCCCCTGACAGTCGGCCCGGGTCACCTGTTCGAAATCCATTCTCCAAAGTGAAGAGCATGTTCCGAGATCGCAGTCGGGATCGTGACGAACAACACAATGAGAGGGGGGACAAACCCGACATGTTAGAAACCCCTGTAGAGCTAATGGCGCCAACAAATCCCAGTGTGGCAGCTGAGCGAAGATCTAACAGCCCAATCGGCAAACTTGTGCCAGAAAATTCAAACGAGAGTCACAAAATACACCATAGCAAGGGCAGTATGAGGCTGAGAGCTGACGAGCAGCTTGTCCTTAGGAGCCTTCTGAAGGGCGGTGCGAAAATTGATGGCATGCTACGCGGTGGCGTCTCCAAAGTCACTGATTTCATATGGAAGAAAGATTCTGATCAGGATGGTTCATCTTCGACTTCGTCAAGTGACGAGTCTGATGAAGAACAAAGCAGAGGCCGGTATCGAGCCTCCGTCACATTGTCTCGGGAAAGTTCAAGACCGCGCCCAGAGGATCGTCAGGCGATAAATTATCTGGATATTATGCCCCCTTTCAAGTCGCCAGCAGGGCCTGCGGAGAAGTCTGCCTCCCAGGAGACAAGCCCGCAGCCTGAGCACATCATATCGCGACCGCCAAGTAGGTCTGCCCGTTTTGACCAGCTAAAGCCACCACGCATCGACATACGACGGCCAACACCCTCGTCATCGGAGCTCGAACACATGAAGTCCCAGCTTTTACTCGAATCAGACCCGTCATATGGAGAAGCACACCCTAGCGATTCATCTGGTTACTTAGACAGACCTCGGCAGACGTCTACGGAGCTTCATAATGCGATTTTCGTGCCTCCTTCACGGGATACCTCCAAATCATACCAAGACAGTAATTCACAAACACACGGAAATCACCATTGGTCGATTACAAATCGCAAAGCATCGCCGCAGCATGCCCAAGCTTCCAAACGTGAATTGGCACGTCTTCGAGCGCTGGTGCTTTGCTCTGGTATCAAAGCCATGGAAATCTCGCGCCGTGCACACGATCCTCATCCTCTCTTTGCGCTCGACAATAAGTTCACGGGTCTGCCGTGGACTGAAATGAGCCAGTTTGCACAAGACGACCAGATCAGCCTCAGTCTGCCGCAGACTGAATGGTATCCGGCAACAGCACACATTCTGTCTGATAGTGTCCGTCACTCAGTTCAGGCATTTGAAACATCTGCAACTAGCTTCTCGGCTGAGACCACTCCGAAAGTCCAAGAGAATATCAATCGTATACACGAGAGGGTTGCTACAGATCTGCTCGATATGACACGCCGAACGGCGGATGAAGCTGATGAAGTCAGTCGTGACCTCGTCGACTCCCAGCGGCTCAAGGTCAAAAGCGTTATCGACACCATGGATAAGATGCTGCGGAGGCGGCGTCGACGATTCCGGTGGGTTCGGAGAGCCGGATGGCTGGCACTTGAGTGGGTTCTTGTCGGGTTCATGTGGTATGTTTGGTTCGTTGTTACGATCGCCAGAATCTTCCTCGGTATTGGCCGTGGTGCCACCAATATCGTTCGATGGCTACTCTGGTTGTAGCAGGTCGCGTCAACTTCGGACTTCGGGGAACCAGTCAAGGATACATCTGGCTGTCTTTTATTTTATTTTTGTGGTTACTTCATTGCTTGGTCTAAAAGCCTGGCAGACGGTTTCCGGCGCATTTGTTGACTGGACCCTTGGGGGCTCGATGATACCCACTGCTTTTATACCACATTTTGGTTTCCGCCCTCTGTAAGAGTTGGATCCATGTAGTGTTCCTTCATTCTGTACTCGGTCTCTTCATTACCTAATACTATTAATATTTTGTCGAATGCTGGTACTCTGGCTTAGTGATGATCGAATGCTGTCGGGTTACGAAGGAAGCCGGTGGTCGAAAGAAAACCTATGGCTGGCGGACCCGAGCACAGCAAGACACATGTTATCTGGTGCAGCAGCATAGTGCCGGTTGTCGCAGAGATCCTAAATCAATGACCACAGGTGTATTACTGTGAGTAACCTAGTCAGCATTTCTTTTCTCTGTCTATTGAGAGCGTAGGCGCGCGTACAGAGGACAACAACACAATCGATTAGGGCGTCTGTCCGCGGGATATGAGGGCGATGATACGTTACCTATGAGCAAGGGAGGATCAAGTCAGCGATGTGTTGGATTGCATTCGCAAGTTGGTAATCCACCTGTTATAGGTCTTCTCATGAATATTTACCCAACCTCTCTTATGGGCACATAGGTAGGAATGAAGAAAAGGCGACGCTCAATTTATAAAGACAACCTAGGTACACCATCACAGCCTGGAAGTTTCATTTCGAATTTATTCTGTCATTTCGTATTCCTCACTCTAAGCACCTGTTCCCTCTTGAACAATGGACTTGGGCAGGTTGCGGGTGTCTCAACATATAACTGCAGGTGAAAACACCATGATGACGAAGAGCACCATATGGCACGAAGTGTCTCGAATCATATCATTACATGATATAGATATCTGGAAATAAATTCGTGTCGTCATGCGCCCGGACTTGACCATGCTCCATTCTGCGAAGTCTCATGCTATAACTAACGTATCCCAGACTCCTGACAGCCAAGTTGTACCATGGTGGTAAGTAGAATCACAACATGAAAGCGCCCACCACCACAGCAATGACAGCGACACCCATCGGTAGCAGACTGGGGGTCTCAACCCATCCCGGCGCTGCGCTGTCCGAGTTGGTCGAGGTCGCATGCGCACTGGAAACACTACTCGCCATCTCCTGCGCGCTGCTCACAGCGCTGTCGGCGCTTGCTGCCGCATCACCCGTGGCCGTGGCCGCCACGCTCTGGGCACTCGAAACGACGGAGTTGGCGCTGGAAATGGCGTCGTCTGCCACCGTCGACGCGTAACTCTGGGCCGACTCGGCCACGGAAGACCCATACTCATCGTACGACGATGCCACGGATGACCCGTACTCGTCGTATGACGATGCCACCGATGCGCCGTAATCCTGCCATGAAGTGGCCGCCGACTGGGCTGAGGCGACGTCGTCTTGCCAGTCTCTCTTTTGGTGCTCAGAGGCAATGGAGTTGGCACTTTCCTCAGCCGAGCTGGCTTCCGCTAGGGCCGAGGATAACGAGTCTTCCCACGACTGTCGGTCGACGAGAGCAGGTGCTGGTGTGATCAGAGGATCTCGGGGCGCCTCTATGGCGACAGTACAAGAAGCCAGCGCCAAGGCGGTAACGGAAATGGAGCTCTGGAAGTGCATTGTAACTGTATGTGGGTATGATGAGATTTCTGATGCGGACAATGGCTTCAAGATGTTGGAGTATTGGTGTTGCAGATTTGTGTGTTAATCGAGTCGATTAATCCAGGCACTTAGTGATATCTTTAGATTCCCTACGTCGGCAATGAGAGTGTAAATATAGATATTATATATTAACAGTACAGGTTTATACGGCACCCAGTCATTGAGTGGTTGTAGCCCTGCCCTGGTCAACAGATCTTCCAACATGTGTCACCGTACACGTTGTTTCTCACCGGCGTCCACCCAAAAGCCAGACCACCACGTAGGTGCTGCAGAGATCTACATGGTCGATCATAGTTCCTCAGATATGCTCAGATCTCGGATGTGGTCAACTATTTCCGTTTCAGCTCATTCTTTCAGCTATCCACCAGTGAGACGCCAACTCGAAGAGCAATAAGCCACCAAGACTGTGGGCCATCTAATGCAGCCTCTCTTTAGGGCGACACTAATGAGCAAAAGACCTCGCAGGCCTGTTTAGACTAGTGGCTACAAGGTTCCGAATTTGGGGACGTGGATAGAGTCGACTGCTTTCTTCTTACCGGTGGCCGGCCTATGTACCTATGACGAGATGGCTTTTGGACTCTTGAGCCCGACCCGCTTTGAAAATGGGGATCATCATTCAGGTCGAGACGGACGGAACTGGCCGCATGAGTAGCATGCCATTAGTGCTACCCTGCCGTCGAGTTGAGCTCATGACGACCTCAAGTCCCGCTGCCCAGGCATTCACAGTATAAGCTGGTATGAGTTCGCTAGCTAAGCCTTCGGAGGTGGAGACAGGAGGTAGGAAGCCCTGAGAACAAGATCGTTTGTGCAAGGTAGAAAGAACCCTGGAACGTTGTGTCAGTAACGTGTAAGCAGTCGTGGTAAATAAATAGGCAATGCAGGAGTTTGACACGACGGCTTTTGCCTGAGACTGGACCCTGAGAGCTTAATCAACGTCGTTAAGATGAAGAAGTCGGGACTACTTTGTACATAAACAGCCGTCAGTCCAATATTAAGTGTGCAACGTCGAGAATAACGACTTGATCATATCAAAATCACAATAGGAAGACAGATGTATAAGTAGAACCGACGCAACTGTTCCTCGTATGCCTCATTGAGCCAGATATCATTATTTAAATATGTAGTGTTCCCTCGGAGGGCATCCATCATCTCGGCTCAGACTAGTTACCTGATATTCAACATTGGAAGAAAATAGCGTGCCGATTTCTATATTATGTATCCTCCATGATGGCGAACCGGTCACACCTTGTGCCCTCTGCCCTCGCGCAAAAATAACTAGGCATTTGTCCGTGTAGAAGATCTTGCTTCATGTAGCCGGACCTGTACCCCGGTACCGGATCGATTTTCGATGGCGTGATGTAGCCGTATCCTTCCATCACCTTCCTCCATGTTTTCTATACGATCGTATCTTTGACAGATTCTGGAAATGACGTAGCTTACTTCTTGTTTGCCAAATTGCTCTGTGAAAAAAAAAAAAAAAAAGGACCTGTCAGCCAAAGCCTACTGCAGCAAATATAAATCAAAGGGGGAAAGGATACTCACGCCCCAGACACTTCCTCGCACCCGCTCCAAACGGTAGAAACTCCCAGCCTGGGCGACAAGTCTCCCACCTGTCCGGTCGAAACTCCTCTACATCGTTGCCCCAAAGGTCCTGGCGATGCTGCATCGCATACAGCGGGATAAGAACTTGGGTGCCCTCAGGAACAAAGACCTTGGACTTCCCATCCACTCCACCACCCCTCGGCAGTGTTGTATCTCGAAGGGCGATACGCTCGTTCATGGGGATGACAGTGACAATTCTCAATGTCTCGTTGATTACCCATTGAAGATAGCTGACTTTCTGCAAAGATCGAAAATCTGCGTGATTGGTCCCGAAGCATTCGAGGATGGTATTTCGGAGTTTATCGAAAACCTCGGGATGTCGGGCCAAGAAGTACACAACCCAGCCAAGCAGGCAGCCAGTGGTATCTCTACCAGCGATCAAGACGTGTAATGTTTCATTTCGAAGTTCCCTTGGGTCCTGACTTTCCCTGGCAAGCTCGTTCAGAAGGTTGAAACGTGCTACCTTCTCAGGATCCGCGGTTGCCTTCTCGGAGGGCTGGGCTAAGCGATCAGCAACAATCTGGTCAACGAAACGATGGATGACGTTGCAGTGTTCCTTGAACTCCTTCGAGTTGAGGAGCCAGTAAAACTTGGCAAGGGCTCCTCGCTTGTCTATCCACACCTTGGCCTCGTTGAAATGGTCGCTGATGTCTTTGCCTTGGCCAGCCTGCTGGAGGGAGTTGGTAGATTGACCAAAGATGAACTCGGTTGCCGTATCCAAAGTGAATTTGAAAAATAGTGGTGCGAGGTCGACTTTACCGGTCCAGCCCGTGGAAGAATCCGCTGGGAGCTGCTTCCATAGGTCGTTCAGGTGAGATTCTTCCAAGCCGGGGTCACTGATCATCTCCCTTGCAAACTGCGGCCTGAGCAACTGTCTGCTGTGCCTCCAGACGTCGCCTCGGCTGGTGAAGATGCCCTTGCCCAGCAATGGCATCCAGCTCAGTTGCCGGGTGTGGCTAATGTCAAAATCAGAGCTGCTGAACAGAACACGTGCGTTGTCCGGGTCGCGGGTAACGAGGAGCTCATAGTCCAGGATAGGCACCTTCAAGGTATGGCAGTCAGCGGAGATGCCGTCCATTTGCTCGATGACATACTGAGGGCCACGATCTTCTCGGGTGGCCCTCATCGAGTCTCTCAAAATGGAGTTGCCGATGAAGTTCTTGCTGCGCAGCTCGGGGGGCGGTAAGCACCCCAATGAAGCGGCTTTGGCATGGTTACGGCGCTTTCTGAGCTTTGATTTGCCGACGGTCCAGGTCACGAAGACGAGCAAGAGAGCGAGGACACCTCTGGCGTACCCGTGCATGCTGAAGTAGGCGCCTAGCTCTTGAGGCGGCGCGGTGGTCGTCAAATTCGCCAAGGAGGAGTGTGATGAATCCGACGACGACGATGACGACGACGAGGAAGGGAACCGCAAAATTGAGAGTGAAGAGGGGACTCGATGTCAGAGACGCACGCGTAGGAGACAAGCGGGATCATCGACCTGAGGGGGACATCGTGGGAGATGTTATCCACCCTGGCAGCTAAAATAGGCCAGGTATGTAGTTGCCTCCATTACCAATGACTGATGAAGCTACACACGCGAAGAGGTACCTACCTGCATGACAGAACAGTATGTACATGCACATTTACCTTGCTGTGCATGTACTGCCGGGTGGGATTTTGATCCGCATGTAGATCTGCTCCTAGAGGGAGATAGCTCGGATGCGAAGAGCTGGCGTGCTCTTGGCGAGCCAGCGAAGGCGCTATCTCAGGAACTATGTATGTATGTCCTTCCCAGCTTCCTTCTCTCATCTCGTGTCGAGGCAGGGGTACCCTTGATCTCAGCTCCAGCTACATGGGTCTTGGGCGATTGTGCTGGAGAAGGGTTGTAGCTCAGCGGGAAGACAGCCGTCGCTCTGCCGCGGGTATCGGTTCCGTTATTTCCCTACTATTATGTAGTCATTATGTACCTGAACCACACTCTTGAAGCCAGTAGAGCCAGCCCAAAGGATCCCGTCGACAGTAAAGGTATAGCGTGAGCTGGCTGGGGACGCTTAGTTGCGTACTAGACGCCGTGTCCGAACAGCCGGCTCTTTGCGAGTTCAGCGTTCATTTACAAGCTGCCGGTAGTATCGAGCAACAGCAGCCACTTACGTTTCATTGTACCAGTAGCTAGGTCCGAGGCCCGGTGGAAAATCTCATAAGTAGTTGCTTGTTGATCGACTGACGTTTGTCTTGGATAGTCGTGCAGTGTCTTGAATAGTCGAGCAGCCGCACCGATAAAAAAAACACTCTCGGGTATTCTCCATCGTTTGAGACAGCCCCTTTCAGGATAACCCTTCACCTCAACCGAATCCCACGCCGTCAAGAGCCGAGACATACAGTCGGACTATCCACTATGCGTGCCTGTGCAGTCACTCTCGCCCTTATGGGCCTTGCCCATGGGCTTCCAACCCTCCGGGCCGAGAGCCGCGGGCTCATCAACCTCAGCCCAGATGTCAGCCCCAAGCTGGGTCTCGACAATGAGGGTTCCTGCACAGGAATTGGCGTCAGTGTGTGCGACCCTATCAACGTTGGAGGCACACAAAACTCCAATAACGGGGACACATCAACATCATCTGCACGTGACAAGAACACCGACTCTGAGGATTCCGAGGATTCCGAGGATTCCGAGGACTCCGAGAGCGGCAGTCTCCTCAATGTCAGCCCTACTGTTTCACCAGATCTCGAACTCGACAATGAGAACAGCTGCACTGGCATCGGCATTTCCGCTTGTGACCCTATCAATGTTGATGGCACACAGAACTCCAACAACAAGAAGTCTACAAAGACCTCCTCTGGAAGCAGCGACTCGGGGTCTAATGATACTGCTAGTGGGAGCCTCCTAAACGTGAGCCCGACCGTTGCTCCCGATGTCGACCTCAACAACGAAAATAGCTGCACTGGTGTGGGTGTGTCCGTTTGCGACCCCATTAACGTGGATGGTACTCAAGGGTCAAACAACAACTAGTGAACACTTGACGGATGAGTTCTCCGAAATCAATAAAATCTATGTTGTATCATATAGTTCATGTAATCACGGCACTTTTGAATTCGCTTCTCAGCTATTAGTCCAGTCAACCTCTTGATGTTAATTTTAGTCTATGTCTTATCTCGCCGACAGTATTCCCCTGTTTCAAATCCCCGATCCCCGCCCCTTTTTCTTCTTCTTTCTTTTCTTTAAAATAAGACCACGACCATTTTCGGCCATTACATTGTCGTGTCTAGAATTGCCCTGCTCACAAGGTCCGGGGTGTCTCATATTGAAAAACACCCAATAATGCACGTGGAAACTTCCAAGATAATACCCCTTTTGGGACTAAGGTGCCGTGCACACTCGTAAGACTGAGAAGAGCAAGGGAGCAAGGTATTAGCATTATGTACATTTTGAACTCCCCCCCCCTTTAACCCTAACCCCCCCTAAATAGCATTATGTAATCTGCCGGCCATGTAACCATTATCAAGAATTATCTACTGGTTTGGGAGGTGGTTTAACAGACCGCCACTCCAGGAAACAGCAAGAAACAAACGCCAGACCAGCTAGAGGAATGGCGGCATAGAATACACTGTGCAGAGCATCGTTGTATAAACCAAGGACCTTTGGCAGTTGATCCGCAGAGACAATATCGCGGAAGGAGACGGCGCCAGCGGCAACGATGGCGTCGACATCGATACCTTCTAATTTTGCCCCAGCAATCAAGTTCTGTAGTCGGTTCTGGAAAATACTATTCCCCACAGAGAGAAAGACGGCACCCCCCAAGGACTGAGAGGCGACAACGGACGCTGTGCCGACGGCGATATCTTCCGGTCGGAGTACCGTCTGTACGGCCGTGAAGCCTTGCTGAATAGACATTCCGAAGCCTGCCGAGGCAAGTACTTCGATGCCTATCCACATCCCCATAGTCATTTTCGGGTTGAACAGAGTGAAGATGCCACATCCGACTGTGCCTATGGCGCACCCAAGTATAGCAGGGGGCGTGAAATACCCGACGATGGAGACGAAGATGCCAGAGAATAATGAGAATAGGGCATTGGAAACGAAGTAAGGAATCATGGCAACGCCCGATTGGATGGCACTGTAGTTGAGTATGGCCTGGAACCAGATTGGCAGGAAGTAGGTCTGAATCAACAGCGCACCGTAGACAAAGAAAGCCATCAGGCAGGAGGCTGTCACGGTCTTCTGCCTGGCGATAGCGGGGGGGATCAAGGCGACGTCCTGCCTCCACCACAACCAGACAATGAAGCATACAGTGGTGACAACGGCGCCGCACAAGAGTCCGATGATCTTGGCGCTCCCCCATGCCGCACCAGTGAGGGAGAACTCCAGCGCCAGGAACAGCATCACCGATGCCGCGAGCAGAATGACGTTTCCAATCAGATCCAAGTCGACAATACGATCTATGAAGGATCGCTGGGGGCCACCATGTGAGCGGGGGTGGAACACGATGAACATGACGGTCATGGTGAACCCGCCAATGGGTAGATTAATCCAAAAACACCACCTCCATGTCTAGTTCTCCATGTGTTAGCATGTTGGTCTCGACCTTCACCTGGCGGGATGCGTATGGCTTACAAGCAGTTGGGTGAATACGCCACCAATGAGGGGGCCGACCGTAGCGCCAACTCCGAACCTGGGAGAGTCAGCCGCGAACTATTCTTACAGCCAGGAATCGGACGACTTACATCAAACCAACAACAGCAGTATAGACAGGTCGTACTGTCAGCGGCACAGCTATAGCTACGATGACAAAGCTTCCGGTCAGAATACCGGCGCTGCCGAGGCCGGCAATAGCCCGACCGATGATGAGTATGGTCGAGCTCGGAGCCCATCCGCTGATGATAGAACCGACCATGAAAACGAACATGGACAGTAGATAGGACCATTTGGTGTTGAAAAGTGTAAATACACGGCCAAACACGGGCTGGAATGCGCATGCCGTGAGAAGATAGGAGGAGCCGTACCAACCAATGTCTGCCGTCGACTTGAACTCGCCCGTGATATATGGGATAGCCTGGATATCATGTTAGCATTCTCTTCCCCCTGCGCGATCTACCTGGCACTCCGTTCCCCCTACTGACCGTTGTGATAATGGTTCGGTCTATAGAGATGAGGAATACCACAAGCGATAGACCGATGACGAGCAAGGCTAACGGCAGGCCATGCAGGAATGCCTCTTCTTCGGCATGACCGTCCTGCCCCGGCGGTGCCGGAACCTCGGCTCCGCCATCCTCGTCGTCTTCTTCAATGACAGGTTCGAACGGACGCGAATATCTTGACAAACGCACGCCGGGTTTCCCCGGATGTCGCTGTTCCGAGGCCGGCGTGGCAAGTGAGGTATTCGACGAAGAGGGCGCCTTGCCCTTGCCCCTGAACCTGGACTGGGAACGGATGGTAGACGTCGTGGTGATGGAGCTTTGCGAGGCAAGATGTCGCAGACGAGGTGCCGACGCGATCAAGAGGTCGGCCAGGATCGTGGATCGGTCCATGTCGGAGATGTTCGAGGGGCGACCAGACGGGCCTTCCCTGTCGGTGTCAACATCGTAGCCGTAGTTGTTTGTGAGCGTTCCCGTAGAGGCCAGAGATTTGTGCCGGGAATGAGGTGTTGCTTGGCTAGATCTTGCGATTTCGAGGTCCCTGGCCATCGAGGGGGGCAGCTGGAAGGAGGGTGAGGCTATGACATTGAACTCGGTGTCGCCATCCCAGCCGGCCGACGACACGCTTCGTCTGCTCTCATTGTCAGAGGGATGCGCCTGGGTCACCGATGGCTCTGACACGGCGTCTTCCTCGAGTGAGGCTCGATATCCGTCGTCCTCATCCATGGTTTGCCTGGCCATCTCACGATGTTATGATCCCCGGCGGTCTCGAGCGCTTCGAAGCCACGGGCGCTGCACCTAGATTGAGTGATACTGTCTCCTTATGCAGGAGCTAGATGTCCAATTCCCTGCCACCGCGCTCACCCGTAAGTACGTCGCGCTGGGTGTCCGCGTGGCGTGACGTACCGAGTGGCCGTTGCAATCGCGAGCCCGTCTGGATCAGAACCGCCAGACTACCAAGGTATCGAGGATGCACGGGATGACACGCAGAATTTCCAAGAAAAGGAGTCGGCTCTCGAGTATGAACACACACACGCACTACCGGTTTATCGCAATGAGTGCAGGTGACACCTCATGTCCGGGGAGCAACTCCGAGACGGACCACCAATCTCAAGAAGGGAGATGCGCATTGTGGTGGAGGCTGGACACCTGGAACAATCAACTATGTACATAGGCGAGACCCACGGGGTATAGCTGTACACAGTCCAGCTAGATGAAGGTGTATGATATGCACAAGCAGATACCGGTACTGCAGATACCTTTGGTCGCCCCTAGGGCAGCCTCGGGGAGCCACAAGGCCATGATCGCCGATACCAGTGATGACCAAGCCAGCTCACCGGGTTTGGCAGAGGCCATGTACTGTGTAGACGCTCCGAATGTACTCAGTACTACAAGAGACCTGTCTCTAATCTTTGAAATCGCTGTCGCGGTAGCAGAATGCACGATCGCCCACTAGCTCATGGCTTACATGATAATTCCGCAGTAGTTCACGGATGCGTGGATTGCCGGTGGGAAACGCCATTGCGCCGCGGAAGACTAGCGCAACATTGTCGTCCGCAAAAGGAAAAACAAAGTGAGGATCTCCCCGAAAGCCCGGCATCGATGGTTCTCCAGTCGGAAGCCGGCCGCTCTTGAACACGACGCATCAGGGACTTTCCACCATCCAAGTCCGACCAGCTGGGCAAAGCTTTCAGCCCTAGTGCCGATCGAGGTTCGAAGCTGACATCTCTCTGGTTTTTTTTTTCTCCGCCATTGGCCTTTGCTTGCATGAGCATATCCGGTGCTGTTCACGTTTTCGGCCTAATCAACTCCACCTTCACGCATACGCGCACGTACCCGATCGAGCGACTGCTATCTACGACCAACAGTCTTTGGTGCTATTGAGGCAGGTTTCTAGTCGCTGCAGAGATTTTGCCAGCATGGCTAGCCTAACGCATCTGAGATGGACTGACGTACATAGCACGGACGGTAGTGGTCGGGTCTGTTGCATCCCGCGCAGCCTCATTTCTGAATGGCTTAGGTCACGGCAGTATGCGCAAGAGATGTCTCAGTGCGCGGATAAGGCGAGGGCTCTACGTGATAGTGCCGAATGTCGACGGAGAACACGGATGGCACAGCTTGCTGCAAGTCTCTATTGCGTTTCCTGCCCAAGGTGGCTTGTGACCAGCATGGCCCGCGCCCTGTCACTCTACCAACGTAGTCGTTACTCAATCGTATGGTGATATTCAGGACTTCTGCTATGGATGTTATGATTTCAATGAATGGAATGTAAAATCTGAATGGTTTTTACGTGAATTAATGATTAAGGCGTTGCTTGAATTGGACCAACTTGCTTGTGCTATGCCCGAGACCCCGAGTCAAAGCATTCGCTGCGATAGACTGTGTTGACCAAAATCCTGCTCGAACCAGCCTTCCCTAAGCAAAAGCGAACGTTATAATAGTTGTGACTTTTTCAGGTGTGCTAGCTGCATCAGGGTATTAGCCACGCCCATTATGCCCGCACCGTCGGTATGTCTCCCCAAGGCTTCGCACTCATTGCCGGCGAACTCGGCCTCTAGATTCTGCTGGTTCCGCGCAGCTAATGCTTGAGCCATTTCGAAGCCCTTCTGTCTCTGTGCCTCGATTTGTTGTACGGAAACTCCTCCTGATCCATTTTCGCTGTCCGTGGGCAATAACCCGGACATCTGGAGCATGAGCTCTGGTGAGACTGTTTTGCGGCCCGACTTGAAGACGCATTTGCTCAACGCCGTTGCAAAGATAGGCTTGCTCGGCTTTTCATCCATAGGGGGGATTGGCGATGTCCCCAGGACTGCCCCATCTTCCAATGTCTTCTTATCATGGGAAAGGCCGCCGGCTTGGCTTTGACTTCGACCCAGGCCCGACGATTGGTGTGGATACAATGAAAACTGTCTTGGTTTCGCAACATCAGGGCGGACGAAATGTGTCACGATGTAAACCCATTTCTCATCCCAGGTCAGGATTTTCGACCACATCTCGTATTGTTCATACGGGCGTACTTCCTTATTGAAATTGCATGAGACGGCGCCAAGGGCAAGTCCGAAAAGGGGCTGCTTGGACCCGGTATAGGCAGCTGTGCCTCCACGCATCGTTTCAATACCCTTGGCAAAGAGCGTGCACACGAGATGCGTACGTGCGATATCCACGTCAGCAAAATACGACGAGTTTGATTTATGCATGTTAAAGTCAATCTCCATGAGCTGTGCCGAGGAAGTAGTGATAATAGGCTGGAAGATATGGCCAGGCGTAAGCGGGACACTTGGGCGCTGGGTTCGAAGTATGAAGCGGAAGGCGTTGAGTATTCGCATCTGCTCACGACTTGGTCAGACACAATTTCTTAGTGATCAGATGAAGAGGGACAATCACGTACATGCCAGATGAATGGCATGTTCTTGATGTTCAGCACCACAAACAGGCATAACAAAGAAAACCAAAGCCTCGACCATGTAAACTGGGGGTACCAGATATTCACGGAGGATGATTCCAAAGTATGGATTCTGGCTGTATGAGTTTCAGCGGCGTCATGGTAAGCTGACCCGCAGCTTTCGTTGATAGAACCGAGAATGTAGGTGGTCGCCATGTTGGAAATGGCTTCGAAAGAGTGATAGAAGAGACGATGTGAGGCCAAGTCAGGAACTGACTGCAGAGTCCCAAGTTGTCGTTCAAGTTGCCCTGTGTAGTTGGATAATGTGTAGGGGTGGATCATTCTGGCAAGGGGTCTGCATATATGGGCAAAGACAGATACATCGATGCTCCCAAGTAACGATCTCTGTTACTCCAATCTCAGCAAAGCCATTCGTTTCAAATCCCAGACGGAGATGCCTGCAACCCCGTTACATATCGGGAGTTCACAAGATGAGAGGGCAAACGTCCGCCGCCGTCTACTTCGCCGTCTACCTCAGACTGTCAAACCGGTCACTGCATGGACCTTGATTTTATCTCAGGCAATAGTCCGAACACACCGGCCTGGAGGTGGGTGTGACGCTATCCCTATACAGTGGTGATCGACAAAGAAGGATCCAAGCAGTTGGGTCGATGATGAAGATAGTGATGAAAAGCCACTTCATCCGTTCGCTATCCGGCGCCAATACTTCAACCATGGCTGAACAATCCACCTGGCATGGACAAAAAAAACTACAGCGCTTCCTGCATGAGGCGATCCACGCTGGGGCAGGCTCATTACTTCACGCAGTGACGTAGATAACGATGGCCATGATGCAGGGAAGCTACGTAGCGGGCGCTCATCGAGATAGTCCTGCGGCCAGCAATTCCTTATCGCCTCTGCATTTACAGTGATATCGAGCCCTTCGCTTAGACCAACAGGGTGTGTAGTTCCGAGCACATGTAATCGAGGGCACCTGAATGCTGGGGCAGGGCTGAGACTGTTTCAAAGGACACAAGAATAGCTAGGTCTCAATGCGCACGGCTTTCAATGTGCTCGAGTCGTTGCCGAGTCGTTGAAAACAATCCTTTCTGGATTAACTGACATTAAACAGCGGCAGCGGCGGACTCGACACACACTGCAAACCAAGTAGGCTATCACGCACGCATCGGGCCCCATTCTAAGACAGCTGTCACCTGGGATGAACTGCTGCTCAAGCACTACGAACAGGTGCGTGCGGCAAAAAGCAATTATGTTTTGATGACACCGAGGGAATGGGAAAATAGGACAATGGGGTCAGATGCTAGCAGACAGAGGCTGATCTCAGTCCGGGACGAAGCAAGGTAAGTCACCGTAGCTACCAGATCCGCAAAGCTCACCTCGTGGAGCTGGAGGGCAGTCCGACCAGCAATACGAAGCGCTGTGGCATACTGTATTAAGCGGCCCTCCAAACCCAAGTGGACCGTACTGAAACTCGACGAGAACTATCGGATAGGAGGATAGTGCGTTGGAACAGAAAAAGGAACGCAGATGACAAAAGTACATGCCCACCTAAGGCGTTCAATACACAAGTATGTCGACCTTAGACATGTCTCAGGCACCGGCGCTGATTGCTCGGGTATCCCTCCTTAACCCCCCGTAGCGATTATCGGACGGTCTTCTGCAGAACCTCAACACGGGAATGATCGTCATAAGACTGCGCTGG
Organism: Xylariaceae sp. FL0016; assembly: GCA_022578815.1. NCBI lineage: Eukaryota > Fungi > Ascomycota > Sordariomycetes > Xylariales > Xylariaceae > Xylariaceae sp. FL0016. Next base: position 33,881 of record MU388785.1, read on the forward strand.
CGAGTTCCAGAACAGGACTACATCGCAATAGAGTTGCTCGGCTGGGATCCTTGCCGTTCGATTGGCTGTTTGGAGATGCGTTTGGTCGAAGTACGGCAAGATTACTTTGCAGATATGCCGTGCAGGCAAGATCCCTGGAGGGGGGGGGGGCATCCTGACGATCGCTCTTTCAGCCGCACACGTGGTGGGACTCGAGGGGCAGAGAGAAAAGCGAGAGATACCCGGGTTGTCTCGAGTATCTGGGAGGAGCTCTATCTCCAGTACCTTTCCAGGCACAAGGAGTGCTAGAGAGCGGGTACCTACGATACGCGGGATGAGATGCAGCTCCATAACGTTCATCGATACGCGACCACCCCCCGCTAGATCGAATTGGGATGACCAAATGCAGACTCCCGAATTGCCCGACCAGCCCTAACGGGGCTGATCTGCACTGGACTTTGTCATTTCAAACAAGCTAAGGGGATGAAGCGCCCTGAACTCTAACTTGATTCAGTAGTACTAGACCGTGTTTACAATTCCCATTTTGTATCCAAGATGGTTTGGAGCCCACTTCCCGCGTCATCTACGTCTTAGTGTCACGCTTTTCCTCAGACTTCACCTCCCCGCCCCTTCCTAGAACATAGCCAAGTCTGCCCATGTACCAAACAGCGATTTCTTGTTGTCGATGTAATCCATTCTCACAAGCAAGCAAGCACGCTTAGCATACAGTAGGGCATGCCGTTAGGCTGCACCGATAGTAGTCGGGTCGAAGTTAGGTAAACCCCTAGGGAGATAACCACACCAATATATTTCCAAACTGGTCAACAACAGTCAATACTCAAGTACACATGATTCATGAACGCTTGCATTAAGGTACTTTAGCTATCTGTAGACGATTCATTCCTAATGTTTGCAAACCAACCATCCTAGCGATGAATCCAAATATACCAGTTACGAACCACACAGCCCAACATTATCATGTATTATTAAGTAGAGAGGGGCATGTGGATGAATAAGCACGATACGTACCCGCATTCCCCAGCGTTCCTTCTTGATATCAAGTGCTGCTTGGCCTTGAGATAGTAGTACAATGCAGCCGGACGCTTACTTACGCGCCACCAGATTGCTATTAGCGTGTTGGACTCCGCTGCAACTGTCCGCCATCTTGACTGCACTCTCCTTCATCGATGCCACCGCCAACTTTTCCGTCTTCTTGCTGGCCTTGCGAGAAGCTGCTTTGCGGTACGTCGCGATATAGAACAAAATAAAGAGGACTAGATAGGAGCTGAGGATTACGCATCCGCAAATCGCCGCAAATGGCTCTCCCGCGCATTTGCCCACGTGTGGGAGCCATGGCGCGTGCGCGCTGGCAAAGTAGTCCCACGACGCAAAGTAGACGAAGCCTATTTAATCCGAAGTCAGCACGTCATGTTCCTGCAACTACCGCCAACCCGTCGTTCGGGGCGGTTGAGACCTACCGAGATCAATGATGAACTGCGCGATTTGCATGCGTGTAATCCACTCCTTCCACCAGACTTTGACGCCTCGGGCACTCTGGAAATAGTACCAGTACATGACCACGTGAACGGTCAGGTTCAACGTAATAGGGACCCATGAAACCGATGTGTGGCCGATAAGCTGTGTATAGCAGAGGAGCGCGGTAGCAGGGTGGTGGTATGTGTGGAGAAATGTAAGAGGCTTCTTCTTCACCATAAGGAAAACCGTGTCGATTAATTCGATATACTTGGTGATATAGTTGAGCTGTGGGAGAAGTCAGCGATACTCCAGGCATGTCATGTACAATAGGCTACTTACGTAGTAGAGCGTGATGAGCGGAGGGGTCCAGCCGTCGGCACCACAGATGTTTTCGTAGACACCGTGTTGCCAGAGCGTCGGGGCAAGTTGCTCGATGAAGAGAACTAGGAGCCCACCACTCAACAAGGTGAGGATAAGGTTGTGAGCCTTGAAAAGCCCATTCAGCTTCAGAGGCTCGCGGTTTCGCATGACTTCGCGACCGCCAAATATGACGACGACATATAGTACGATCATGGCCACCGTTTCGGTCAAGGTAGACATCGGGGTGACACCTTCGACGAAGTTGAACTCGTCGGCAGGATAGCCCTTCACCGAGGTCCAAAGCTTGTCAAAAGCCTGCCATGGCGACACGAGGGGAATGACACCCGGGGCGCCCCCCTTGAGCCCGTGGACGCTGTCAAAAGACATATTGATTACAAAATGAATAAAGAAAGAACGGACAGAAATTAAGTTGAACAAGCTCTCGTCCAGAGGAGAGTCACAAGTATGCTACACCAAGAACTGCTTGAGGATAAGAGGAGGAGGGTGGAAGAGTAGAAGATATAAGCATTTGTGGTAATACAGGTACAGTTGACCGGAGCCCACAACACAACAACCATGGCACATTATATTTCGTCACATACACCAGAAGGGAATAGATGGGACTTGTCTGGATTGACAGCGGCTCACTCGTACGGAGGTTCTCAGAGCTTCCTGATGCACTCGATCGCTTGGATACGTAGCGCGAACAGCCGGCACTCCACTATTGATCAGACATGCTTGCTCCACTTGCAGATTCTATGCTCGTTGCTCGGCTGCTCTTGACTATCCAGCGATCAACAACACATCACATACTTCGGTAAACAAGACTACCGTGAAGACAATCCCGCATTAGTTCAAGCGACAGCGGATGTTGGTAGCTGAAAGTATACCGGATGAAGATCGTCCTGTGCTAAGGATAGATACCTGTTAGCGGCCATACGGACTGCTTCTCAAGCCCATGGACCACCACCCCTGCCCAAACGAGATCCAGCCCAAGCCATGTTGGGGATCCGATGTTGATCAATGTCCGATAGAGTCTCTCATCAGCCAGAAGCGATCAGGCAAGTCAGGATCGTCCGCAGAAGAAAAACCTGACTGCTGTCAAGTCTGGATACTCCCTATAAGGCCATGCGAGGCACGTGCACAATCTCCGGGCGAATCAAAAAAAAAAAATTGCGATCAATCCTGACCATATGATACAGTCTCAATGACGGTGATTCCATTGAAACCTTCCACAGGAAAGCATCACGTCAGTGGGGTTACCATTTGGCGACTATTTCCAGACTGCAGCCGCCGTTGATACCGCAGAGCCACCAAGACGGCGGGCGCCACGGTGGAGTGTGGTCAGGCCCGACGGCGGCAACGCCAACGCCCGGTCTTCTCGGTGAAATTATTCCAGTCCCAAGCTCGTCATCATTTACTTGATTCGACGAACTATACTGCATATGTACCTTCAGCTGAGGTACGAGGTGATAGTCAACAGTACCAGCAGCTACCAAAATAGGTACATGAAGTTCCAGAAAGCAGGTACCGATCGGCAGAAGTCCTGAAACTAGCAAATCGATCTAACCATCATCCTGGTCAGGAGCAAACTGGCTCGGGAGCTCAGAGGGCCGTAAGCTATCTCCAGCCAAGTACTTGGCCTGTCTGCATAGATGCTAGTTTCGACATGTCTATACCTTGGATGAGGAGCGTCAGGGCGAGAGTGCTTTCTGTTGGACTAGTTGTCCGAACGACTCGATGGCACATGTGAAATGGCATCACTACCTCGTGCCCTTCCACGCTTACCTGCCTGCATGTGAGTAATATAATATATTGCTAGCTCGTTGTCGATCTGCTCGATCTTTGTCTACCATCATCTCCGCAGTCTTTGGACCGAGTAGAGCTTAGTCTCGATAAAAATCTCATATACATTTTCCCCCTTCTTCACAGAATTTCGATTTTTCCCTCATTGACTGTCCTCTGCTTATCCAACTGCTCTTCAATAGCTTCCCACGATGTCCAAAGTCAGTCTCATGCCCGTGCTGGCGGCTACGGGAGCTGCCTCCTTCCTCTGGGCTCGTCAAACTGAACAGCCGGCTGTACTCACGGTTGCGCTGTCGCTCGCTGTCGTATTTCCGCTGTATGTCGTGGTTTGGCTCAGTTGGATCTTCCCTCTCTACGTCTCAGAGCTCAGGCATGTGCCTACCGTACCGGGCTTCCCACTTTGGGGACAGTTCTTCGAAATCATCACGCAGGAGTGTGGTGTGCCGCAAAGACAATGGCACAAGGACCACGGCCCCATCATTCGATATTTCTTTCCCTTCGGCGCTGAGCGTCTTTCCATCGCCGATGATGAAGCTCTCAAGCAAATGACAGTCAAGAACCCGTACAACTACCCCAAGCCCGTGCGTGCGAAGCTATGGATGGTTCGCATCCTAGGCGAAGGTGTCCTTCTTGCCGAGGGCCAGGAGCATGTGCATCAGCGCAAGTCACTCGCTCCTGGGTTTTCCATCCAGTCCATTCGCGGTCTTACACCTGTCTTTTGGGAGAAGTCGCTTCTGCTCGCCAAGTGCTGGCGCCAGGAAATGACGGCCGAGAAGGTATCGACCAAATCCTTCGAGTGTTTGGAGTGGCTCAACCGTACCACACTTGATATCATTGGCAGCGCCGGTTTTGGGTACGACATCAACTCTCTGGAGAACCCTGAAACCCCCATTCGCGAGGCCTACCGTCTCGTGTTCGCCTTCGACATCTTCTCCCGCATGCTCCATGGCATCCAAGCCTTCATTCCTGCGTCCAAATACATCCCGGCCAAGATGAACAGGGACATGGAGACCTCGCGCGGCATCATCATTGACAAAGCCACTGAGATCATCACGGAAAAGCAAGAACAAGCCGAGAACAACACCGGTGGCAAAGATATCCTGGCCCTCATTGCTCGGGACAATAAGAAAATGAAGGCTATGGGCGAGCAAGGGCTTTCGTTCGAGACCATGCGTGATCAAGTCATGACCTTTTTGGGCGCTGGTCACGACACAACCGCGACTGGTGTGGCTTGGACCATTCATCTGCTCTCGACTCACCCTGAGATCCAATCCCGCCTTCGCGAAGAGGTCAAAGATCACATGCCTTTCTTGTTCGACAAAGAGACGCGATTCGATTCGGAGCAAGTCGCAATCGCAGATGCGGACCAGCTGCCGTATCTAGACAACGTCTGTCGCGAGTCCCTCCGCTATATACCACCGATTCCCATGACTGTTCGACAGTCGCTAGCGGATGACACGTTGGGTGGGTACAAGGTACCTGCTGGAACAGTCATCTATTGCCTGGCAAATGCTATCAACCGGTTGCCGTCTTACTGGGGGCCGACGGCTGATGAGTTTGATCCGGATCGGTGGGATGATCTACCCAAGACATTTACAGCGAATGCTTTCATGACATTTCTGCAGGGACCGCGGGGGTGCATTGGACGCAAGTTTGCCGAGACGGAGATGAAGATCTTGCTATGCTGTCTTCTCAGCATGTTTGAATTCAAGCGCGATTTCGACACACCTGACCCTGAAGAGTGGAAGATGTGGCGGCTGGTATTGCGGCCAAAGGAGGGAGTTACTGTGAAAGTAACAGCAATTTAGCAATTTAAATCACCAACAAAAACAACAAAACAGGAGGTATAGGAGTGGTCTCGAGCGCTACGCCGACGATTCAAGCATTTACGCTTTTCTCGAGCAGGATAAAGGAAATGCGAGGCTTGGTCCCTACAGTACATATCATGCTTAATGTAATACTGACTTATTTATTATGTGTTCGAAACCAATCTGTATTCTGAACCGTTGAATGGATTGTGATGGATCGAGTAATGATTCAGCGAATGGCTTGGTTGAGACCGTACATCCCATCTTCCATCATCATAGAATGTGAGGCGAGAGTTTCCACAATGTGTTGGTCGCACTGGATATTCCAGTTATTGTGAACTTGTAACAGGGGCCAAAGCATTCTTGACGCCTCTCATATCAGGGCGTAACCCTATGATTCAGAATGCATAGCCCCCTACACCAGGTTTTAGGCCATTCAATGCCCAGAGCCTAGAAACCCCGGATGCCAGGCAGATCGATAAATATTGAAGGTACAGACAGTACCTCGTAAGAGATGGTATATGGGGTACATACATAGGGAATGCGTAGCTGAGTCACCATAGAGGTATGCTGTGATATCAAACAGCCCTCGTCTATCCCCCTGTGTGCATGTACAGTACCCAAGGCTCAACAGGCGAGGCCTTGAGGTAGACACCTACTTCAGGTGAGAGGATTCATGACTTCAGAGCGTTGCGGGGAACAATGAATACATCTCGGTGCCGAAAGGGGGTCTGGGGATTGACCACATTTGGCCTCCTGATCAGTCTGATGAATCACAGTACCTGTCCATGTAGCTGCAAATAAGGTCCAGTGCTCTTGCAACAGCAGGTTACCAAAGGTTCCGCATTCCGCAAACACCTACCCACAGTACAACGGATGAAATCCGGGTGAAGTAGGTAGGTCATTGGGCTTATGTGGTCAGTGCGCGCCGATAAGAAAGACCCCTGCCAGTCATGAACCAGGTCGCAACCGTGCTCGACTACCTCATTGTGTATAACAGCCAGCCCAAAGGAACTTTCCAGGGAAGCTTTGACCGGCTATTGTACCTGACGCGAAAAAGGTTATCCACACTTGCCTTCCAATCCTTACCTTTGCACCTGTGGGCATCGTCAACCGTCGCATTCGTCTACGCCTTCAGCTTGGTTGCTTGACCTTCTCCCCTTCACGCCATAGTCCATGTGGATGCGTGTCTTCTCACTTGGGCTGCACTGCGACCAACTGCTATCTAGCCTCTTTGCTCTCCCTGTAGCATCCGTACCGCAAACCACCACCCACCACTCACCCACCACGCCGACATGATGGACACCCGCGAGCTCGAGACCCGTATCAAGGCGCTGCATAAGGCCAACACCACCAACGCGCCAGCGGCCGACCTGATCACCATCATGGAGACTCTCAAGAAAGAGGTTGCCCCAACTGAGGACTTGCTCCGCGTATGTTTGCCTACCCCCCAAGCTCCCCCCCCCCCCCGCCTTGAACTGTGTCTCTCCAATGATTACCCTTTTGCGCATAGTCGCATGGGCATCCCGCACCTCGCTTGGTCCACACGCTTCCTTTCCCATCTGCGGCTGTTACATATGATATCTTTCCAGACCTGTCAGAGCCCAGCAGCTAACTATCCTCTGCTATAGACCACGAAGGCAGGAGTTGTTGTAGGTAGGATTCGGGGACATGCCAACAAGGACGTTGCGCGAGCAGCCGGAGAGCTGGTGTCGAAATGGCGAAAGATTGTAGAGGCCGAGAAGAAGGCCAAAGGCTTGCAAAGTGGCGGCGCTGATAAGGCTCGTGGCTCGGCTTCCCCAGCCCCGAAGCCCTCGTCCCCCGCCCCGAAGCCAGTCGTTGTGGGTTCCAACAAGAAGGAGTACCAGGGCGACCCCGAATCCCGAAAGTATACGACGGACAATGTTGACATCAACCGTACCGGTTCTTCCGTCCGCAACAACTGCATCGGCCTGCTGTACAACGGCCTCGCCTACCGATCGCGAGAATCTGAAGAACACGTGCTTCAGCGCGCTCAAGAAGTCGAGCATGCTGCCTACAAGGCCTACAAGGGCGAGACGAAAGAGTACAAGGAGAAGATAAGGTCTCTCTTCCAGAACCTCAAGGTCAAGACCAACATCGACCTCGGGCGCAACGTCATGTCCGGTGCCATCTCACCTGATCGCTTTGTTGTCATGTCGTCTAAAGAGCTCATGTCTGCCGAGCAACGCAAGACGAATGCCGAGCTAGAGGAAGAGAACATGAAGAAGGCTCAGGTCCCCATGGCTGAGAAAAGTATTTCCGACAGTCTCGAGTGCAGCGGCTGCAAGAAGAAGATGGTTTCCTACTCCCAGGCCCAGACGCGAAGCGCTGATGAACCGATGACTACTTTCTGCGAGTGTATGAATTGCGGAAAGCGTTGGAAGGTGCGTAATTCATTGGAATATCCCGGTGTAGTATCAACTCATTGCTAACGCATATCTACAGTTCTCTTAACTGCTCTACCAGCTACCAGGAGACAGACTACTGAAGCTTTCGTTCAGAATGCCTCGTTAACAGTACTCTTATTCGCAGCGATAGTGTTGATAGTTATCAGTGCACACTGAGCTTTTCCCTGGGCTCTTGAGGCTCGCTTTTCCTGCAACGATTCACGAAATTCACCAAAGATATGCTAGGATAGATAGCATAGGCGTATAAATCCTGGTGGGTATCTTTGCGCGCCTAGCAAGAGTGCACCTCGCGTGGAGTTGGGGTTGATTTGGGGAACCAGGATGGTATGATTTTCGGACTGCACGCAATTCGCGCACACCCGGGGTCCGCAGTCAAGACGATCTTCGTCAGTTGCGATCTCTGTAATGTACTATAGACAACTCTTCGATCGGGCACCCGATGGTTCATAGGATAATTGATTATCTCTCGGAGATAACAACTTTGCGATTGGGTTGTGTGATTGTTGCAATGGCTTTTGGCGCATGAACATAGATTACCTTCGTTTTGGGATGGCCAGCAGTGTTAATAGGTCGTCAGGCTTCGACTCATCTTCCAGGCCCATTGCTTGAATCTGCTTCCAGAACTTGCTCAAATGTCTCGTGCCTGAATCACAAAGGATGGTGACAATCTGGCTCCCTTTGGGCATGCTTAGCGCGGTCATAACGGCGGCGACACAGTTAACGGCGCTGCTGCTCCCACAAAAGATACCGTCGTTCTCGACCAGCCACCGGGCCATTTTACAGGCCTGTTCGTCCGACACTTTGACAGCATCGTCGATGATGTCCCTCCCCGCCTCGAAGTTCTCCGTGATTCTGTTGATACCCACTCCTTCGACGATGGAGTCAACCTGCTGCCTACGCCGTGTGCCCTCTTTCTCCGTGGGTGAGTACATGACTCCATGGCGGACTTTGTTATACAGCCCGCTGCCCTGCGGATCCGCAAGCACGATACGCACTTTATCCATCTTGGCATCCTCCTTGAGATATTTGGCAACGCCGCTGATCGTGCCCCCCGTTCCGGCACCAGCTACGAACGCATTCAACTTGCCGCCGGTCTGGAAGAAGATCTCGGGCCCTGTAGTCTTTAGGTGCGCCTGAAAGTTGGCCGAATTCTCGAACTGGTCGGCAAAAAATCCACGGCTCGCATCGATGTTTGACTCAGTGTGTTCTTGCGCTCTCCGGCGTGCCAGGTTGACAAAGTGGTCTGGACTCGTGATTGGCGCCACCGGCACCCTCTCGACGGTGGCACCCAAATGATGCAGCAAGTCGCTCTTCTCCATACTCTGATCATCGGGCATACAGATATGAGCCTTGTATCCCTTGGCTCGGGCCAGAGCCGCAATGGATATGCCTGTGCTACCGACGGTTCCTTCGTAGATGGTGTCGCCGCGGCCTGGGCGCAAGAGACCTTGCTCCTCGGCTACCTGGATCATGTGCAGAGCAACACGGTCTTTGGGGCTATTTCCAGCGCCGTTGAGGAATTCGGCTTTGACAAGGATGGTGCAGCCCGTGGCTTCGGATAGGCTATGGACCTTGATGAGAGGCGTATGACCTATAGAACCCTCGATGCCTTGCACAATACCCGCCGCGGGCGGCAGGTGAGCCAGGTCCAGGGAGGAGCCCTTGGTCTCCTTGTCCTCTAACTCCACTGGTCCCCAGAACATGCTCGAACGACGCCGTGAGGCATCATTGGTACTGCTGGTCGAGGCCCTAATTGATGATCCCGGTTTAGAGCGCGAATTCCATTTTCGTTGCTGCTGGAAGCGACGCTCCAAGTCTGGGTAAAGGTCTTTGAAGCCAAGTGTAAGGAGAACCCCAGAAAGGAAAGCCACAGCGACGGCCGCGGTACCGTAGGCTCGGGGATGGTCGTTCAAAGACATACTGATTCTTTACGAAACATAAGGTAGGTAGCTGAGTTACTACAAATATGAGAGAAGAGCATTCATTCGTAAGACATAGCTAACGAGTTCAATGCTTCTAGGGCGATTATATAGGAGATGGGAAGATAATATTATGAGGAGACCGCAATTAGTTGCGCTGGTCTATGTTTATGCGGAGATTTTGAGCAGAATGCTTGATATTTCTCGCCGTAATCCTCCCAAGATACGCAGTAGAAGCGCATGAGTCTTCGCCAAGTCTCTTGCTGAAGAGACCTTGCAGAGGCAAAGACAGCCAGGACCAGGAGCTTAGAGCTTGAAGCTTGGACCACAAGATATCGATATGCAACTATGCGAGTGTTGAGCCCATCCTAGCCCGCATGGCTGGGAAAACAGACCGATCGACATCTTGACAACAGTACGACAGACAAAACGGGTCACGAAAGTCTCGAGAGCTTCCTTCCTGCCAGATGCTCAAGCCATGGACTCGCCCGTCGTCGCACAGCTGTTCCGGCAGCTTTTTAGGCATCCTGCGTGCAAATCTAGGAGCAATCTAGCTGCTCTAGCCGCCTGCGTGCAAAGTGGTCGTAGCCATGCCTCCAGTGGATATGCGCACCACTACCAGAGAAGGGGCTTGGCCAGTCGGGCTACTATGCGAGGTGCAAAAAGCTCGCCGCAAGACAAGCAAGAGAATGACTGGCAGCAGCGGACACAGCTTGTATCTCAAGACATGGAGGGCGAATACAAACAGTATCCTATGGTCACAGCGAACGAACTACGACATCGTAGGGAGAGACCGAGGAAGGTGAAAATGCTGATGCGAGACTTTATCGAAGGTGGGTAGGCGTCGTATTCCCAGACAACAGAACAGTCTCACTGGATGTCATTTGACTAACTTTCGCCCTGACCAGACAGCTTATACAACCCTCATTACGGCTACTTCTCCAAACAGGTCGTAATATTTAGCCCCGGCGAGCCTTTCGACTTCAACTCGCTACCCGATGAGCCCACCTTCCACACCCAACTAGGCCAGCGCTATACTGAGTTCGAAGATGCTCTTGACAAGATGCAGCACGATGACACACGGCAGCTCTGGCACACACCGACAGAGCTCTTCCGCCCCTACTACGGCGAGGGTATCGCACGATATCTCATGTCCAACTACATCATGACCCAGTATCCCTACCACGACCTCATTATATACGAAATGGGTGCCGGTCGCGGTACTCTCATGCTCAATATCCTCGATTACATCCGAGACGTTGAGCCCTCCGTTTACGACCGTACCAAGTACAAGATCATCGAGATCTCGCCATCGCTCGCAGCTTTGCAGAACTCCGCTATGATGGCCAGCGCCGCGAGTCGAGGACATGCCGACAAGGTCGAGATTATAAATAAGTCCGTTTTCGACTGGGAAGAGAGAGTTCCTTCACCATGCTTCTTTCTAGCTATGGAAGTTTTCGACAACTTCGCACACGACAACGTGCGCTATGACTTGAACACGGAGGAGCCACTGCAGGGGACCGTGATGATCGATGAGAAGGGAGATTTCTACGAGTTCTACGAGCCGGTCCTAGATCCCGTCGCTGCGCGTTTTATGCGCGTACGGCACGCAGCCACGGGGGGTCGATACCCCGCGCCGTATAATTCGAGCCGCGCGCTCAGGTGGTTAAAGGGGCAGATGCCTTTCGCGCCGAATCTCAGTGAACCAGAATATATCCCCACAAGGCTGATGCAGTTCTTTGACATTTTGGAAAAATACTTCCCCGCGCATCGCCTACTGACGAGTGATTTCCACACTCTGCCTGACGCGATCAAGGGGCTGAACAGCCCAGTGGTACAGACCAGGTTCGAGAGACGGATGGTACCTGTGACCACTCCCTTGGTACATTATCCTTCACATTCAAAAGCGTGACATCGAACGTAACCCAGCTGACAGTTTCTGCAGGTTCATCAGGGCTATTTCGACATCCTGTTCCCAACCGACTTCCGGGTAGTCGAGGCTATCTATGGGGCTCTCACAGGTAAGCTCACACGCGTCATGTCGCATGAAGACTTTATGCGCTCGTGGGCCTATGTCGAGGACACGCAGACACGCAGCGGCGAGAATCCGCTACTGACTTGGTACACGAATGCAAGCGTCATGTGTACTGTGTAGATGATTGTAGGGCTTGTGTATCGCATGTTGTGTATGTTACATATCCACTACATACGTATACCGGGTGGTATTGCGACGTGTATTATATTGTCATCAATTTAGACAGAACCCTGGCATCATAAAGGGGGTTGGGTGACCTTGTAGATTTGCGTCCAAGAGTATTCAATAAAGGAAAGAGACATGCGAGGTAGCAGCGTGGTAGCATATTGGCGTGCATGATCGTCGATGTATATGATAATCTCACTAACGTTCGTGCGGAACCAAGCTATGATGGCGCTAGTTACTGGTATCGATGCTCCCTCGCTTTGTAAAACAGCAAAAATCATCATCATCATCATCATCATCAAGCTTGTGCCAGATAACGATGCACTATCGTTCTCTTTCGAGTCGAAACATAATTGTGATATAAGGCTGCATGTTGCTCAATACAATAGGTGATTGTAACCTTCGTCCATCTAGAGCACTATACATCCAAATACCATTCCGCGTCGCTCGCATTCCCCGAAACCACCGGGCGAGCACGCCCGTTGTTGCAAGAACAGGCAGCGTGGCATCTTGTCCCATACCGACCAAGCCAATACCGCACTTTTTCAACAAAATGAGTTCTCGGCTAAACCGGTGTCCTGGTGTAAATCTGGCGATATCAATTTTTTGTTTGATAGTTTATGATGGTAATAGGTCCCCAATAATGCAAGTAGGGAAAGAACAGTGGCGCAATGCATGCTTATATACACTTACCTATAAAAGTGCCATGGTAGATATTTCCGTTACCCCAAGGGTGTATAGGGCTTCCCAGAAATATATAGGAGTCCCTCCCGTACCGGAGGCTCTCGCCAGGTATGTTTCTGGTTCTTTTCGTTACCTAGCTATGAGTTTTGTTATAATACACGCTGTGCCTGGCGCTCTACTGGAAAGCTCTCGTGGGACAAGCAGATTCATAAATTATAAGCGATTTGATCAAAAGCTAGGATCTAGATAGTTTCTCTTTCGAAATTCCCAAGCTCAGGTTTGACAAGAATACTTAAAACAATATCCACGGTGTTATACCAAGACAGTAATCTACAATAGATCTCGGATTCTTACGCAGAAAGATACAATAAAATAGTCTAAAAATGATAAAGCGTATCCAGCTCAGGAGGTACATAAAGTAGGCAACGCGGGGCAGCGCGGGGCAACGCGGGGCATCATTCACCTTCCAACAACGCCATCGTCACTACTAGGTAGGAGGTATTTACTTTCTTACCTGCTTTAACTCGAACATACCACCTCTGCCGACCTAGGGCCTCTACAGGAAGCTCGAGCGATTTCACAGAAGCTCCAGTCAATTCTCCATCGTATCATTCAACTGGTTCGCGATGAAGCTCAATGGGGTAAGGGACGCAAGCCATGCCCACAGCTGGTACGATGGTGACTCGGTGAGCTTGTCCCGACAGCTAGATAGCTTCTTGGATGCTGTTCCCACCTCCATCAACAACAGCTCTCTTCCCATATCTGGCGCCAAGCTTGTTATTGCCCCGTATGTATACCCTCCCCTGCATCATCCTCTCCAGAAACTTGTCCTGTGTTAACTCTTGTTCTCCTAGACATGCCGGTTACTCTTACTCCGGTCCATGTGCAGCTTGGGCCTACAAGTGTCTCGACCTACAGAATGCGAAGCGTATATTCCTCCTGGGCCCCTCACATACTTACTATCTACGCGGCTGTGCCCTGACCACTTTCGCCCGGTACGATACCCCTTTTGGCGCTTTAGTTGTCGACGACGCCGTGATCCAGCAGCTACGCGACACGGGCAAGTTCCAGGATATCCCGAGCCGCAGTGATGTTGACGAACATTCCTTGGAGATGCACCTGCCTTACATCTACAAGCGCATCGAGCAGACACTCCCGTCCGGTGATCATCCTACCCTCGTCCCCATCCTCATAGGTGACAATAATGCAGCCCAGGAGAAAGAGTTCGGCCAGTTGCTTGCACCTTACTTGCGAGACCCAGACAACGTCTTTGTCGTCAGCTCAGATTTCTGCCACTGGGGCTCTCGCTTTAGTTATACGTTCTATGCGCCGGATGGTGATGTCCAGCAAATTGCCCCGCTGTCGAGGAAATCGGCAACGCCCTCAAACCCGCCCATCCACGAGAGCATCAAGATTGTAGATCAGCAGGCGATGGATGCCATCACGTCAGGTGACCACGATGCCTTCGTTCAGAATCTGAAGCATACCAAAAACACTGTCTGCGGGCGACATCCCATCGGTGTCGCCATGGCTGCCTTGGAGGTCCTGGCTCAGGGTAGTGCAGAGTCCAACAGGTATCGTTTTCAGTTTGTGCAATATCAACGAAGTAGTCTGGTAGAAGACTATGCCGACTCGAGCGTCAGCTATGCATCAGCGTATGCTATTGTTTGAGCGGCCTGTAGGGAAATGCCGAGTCTCAACTGTTTAGCAATTTCACTCATGTCACTACTGAGCCAATAGTACTTTATGTTTTGCACGTCGTTCATAGCAGGCATTTGACTGAAGCTGCCTTGTCCCTCGATGACTCCCTAGGCACAATTCCAGCGATATGCTCACCAGAAGCAATATCCAGCTAGGCTCAGGATGGGAATACCCGGAGAACAGCTAGATAATAACTGAGCACATCGAACCAAGATCGTATACCAAGTGACTAATATTCGAGGTACACCGAGTCCCGGACGCGACTATAGGAGATCTGCCGACTTATACCAAGCCCGCAATCACTACCGAGAGCGTTACTTGGCAGTATCGGGTCCGCCAACGGCTTAAGCGGGTCGCGATACCCGACACTCCGCGACATTGACTACTAGTGTGCCAGCAGAGTTTGATAACTGGGTGTCCTATGTAGTAAACGTTACGTGGTTGCTGCCGAACGCTGAGGCGCTGGACGGCACGAGCCGAGACATATGATCGTCCCGCTACTCGAAGCAAGCAGCCATGAGTAAACGGATACCGAGCCTGTGCTGGACATGGAGACAAGCATAGAGAATGGAGGAGGACTGGCTGTCGTGGATGGAGTCCAGCATGTTACTTACCTAGTGTCCCGTAGACATAGAGCAGCAGAACCAACGGCTGAGACTGAGGAGGTTTTGGATCTATTCCCACACAGCTCGACCTTTCTTTAAAGCAAAAAAGTGAGTCTCATGGTAGTACTTTTTGTATCAAGTGAATAATGTGGCTGATTTCGGCAAAGCGTCAAATGGACGTAAATTTGGCGTGTCGGTTATGGTCAGAAGTTTGGTTCGACAGAAAAGTCGGAATTGAATTGAGACTGGGTATCCTGCGTAGCCACCCGCAGTTATCCAGAGCATACAGAGGGATTTGGCCAATGTACGGCAGTCTACTGGGGAGGCACACCGGCATATCGACGGCGGAGACGATCGCACACGTTTAGCCGCGCCAGGGGATGCGATTGTCTGATCAGAGCACAAGTCCAAAAACCACCTTCTGAGCCAGCTCACGTTACTCTGTCACAGCCGTGGCGGAGTATTGAGGCGTTAGCAGGGTCAAGTCCTGACCCTACGTAGGGGGTGGTTCCCATAAAGCATGGCCTATAAGAATGGGAAACTCAGATCTTGCCTCTACGTATGGTATGAGAGAAAGCAAACTTGGAGTGAGATGGGTTGCAACAAGTCGGACGACATGTCAGGTCGAATGTGGTGTAGTTTCTAACAGACACCTCGCACATACATACTTAGATATAGTTGTAATAAGATCGGAGGCAGTGCACCAAGATGAAACCAGAACAGAGTATTCGGCCAAGACAAAACATATGTTCGTGCAGTGCTCTCAGAGGGTTACCTGACCTGTCGTCGCGGCACTCGGTTGTTTCGGAAGAATTTTGGGCAAGGGTCTTTTCGGACTGGCCTCAGTAGGAGATATAACGAACCTACCTGGAGGAGCCACAGGCTTGGGCATCGAAAGTTTCCTCGGGTGGGTTACCAATGAACACAAGTACATATTATCATCATCGTCAGGTAGGTAGGGAGTGGATGTGGATTTATGCGGGATTCACTGGCACATACTTAGGTAGGTAAGAACACTGCATCTTCTATCAGCAATTGGACGGCAATCCTTGCCCACGGCGCTTGCGGCTCTTGTCTTGCACCAACATCTAACTATCTACCTTAATGCAAGTATGCAAGTACCTGCACATTAGGAGGCAAACACTGGTAAGGTCGAAGAGATTGAACCTCGTGAAATGGGGCAATTTCCCGAAGTACGTACGAACATACCGCAATACACTTGGCACCCAAACAGTGCCTTTGAAGCCAATTAATGAAAATTGGTATTACTTACGAGGTAGGTGATAGGTAGGTGTGTCGTGAGAGACATGGTACTGGTCCTCTTCTGATAGTGCAGCGATTGGCTGTCATTTCCCGTCGGGGGTTGAAGGAAGGAAAGATCGCCGTGTGGTCAAAGGCCGTCTAAGCCTCTCCAGCTTCTGCTACCTTACAGGTTAATAAGCTTCAGGAATGGTCCGGCCACATACATGAGGGCCACGTACCTTGTCTAGACATTTTTGAGCTATCCTGTTAGCAGTAGACTTGTCAAGCCCCACTCATCCAGCACCAGAGGGACAGATAGAAGGTAGCTATCTATCTCATGGAAAGCAAGTAAGGTATGCTAGACACAAGTATCTTCGATATTTGAGGTACTTGCCATCCAGGGGGAGGCTGCGCTACAGTACCATTCTGATCAGCGCCAATGAACCACTAATTCTCCTACAGTTCCCTAACACACACCTGTTTCCCCCTTCTACTACCTCGCACATCAGACAGGTTCCTGCCACCCTTCTCTAACCCTTTTGGCTTCAGCCTCTCCTTGTCTGTTTGTTCCTAGTTGTCTTTCCTCCGTCCCTCTCTCTCTCTTTCTCGAGCTGCAATCTCACTCACTCTCTCCCTCTCTCTTTCCGCATTCTTGCCCGATTCTTCTTGTCCTTCGTCGTCGCCGCCGCCGTCGCCGTCGTCTTCCTTTTCCCATCAGCCACCCGCCAATTAAACACTGTTCGCGACTCTTCGCGCCCGCCACCATCGCCAACGACCCTTTCCTCCTTGTCCTCGTGTCACATATTACCTGATTGAGCAGCCACGTTCATCTGTCGCACCAACATAACCGTGTAGTCGTGTTCCTGTGTTGGTTTTCCCACCACTGCGGATTGCAGCACAAAGTACAATGAGCGTGAGTGTTTCACCCTATTCCTACCTTTGCTAGCCCCATCTCCATGCTCTGGCTCCACTTTCCAGCTTTCAATCTTCATCTCTTGCGACTCTACTGGATCTCCAATCTCTTGCTTCCCTTCCCCCATTCCATACTTTACTTGATCAGAAATTATCAACTGCAATCATCTGCTTGACTTGGTATCTTGCTAACATAATGGCGCAGTACGGGTTCGTCCATCCCTCGCCGACCATTATTTTAGGGTTAAATCGCCATTCGGCCAAACTGACAAAACCATTGATGTAGATACGGCAACCAAAACCCCTTCGACCAGCGCGATGGCGCTGGTGGTAGTGGCCCAGGTTATGGAGGCGGCCTACCTGCCAGGCCCAACCGCAACCAGGGCTACGATGACTACGGCTGTATGTCCTCAACCCAACAAGACTGAATCCGTTTGTCACGATACTGATGAAAGTCGTAGCCAACAACGTCGAAATGTCCTCCCTGACTCAGAATGCTGGCTCCATGGCTAATGCAGACAACACTCTCAACGAAGTCTCCGACATCAACCGCGGAATCGATGTCATCGACCAGAACCTCGAGCAGCTCAAGATGCTCCAACAGAGAGCGCTCGCCGACTCTGATAGTTCCGCCTCGAGCAATACCAACCGACAACTTGAAGCTCTCAGCTCTGAGACCATGGCACACTACAGAACTCTGGTGGAGCGTGTGCGACATCTGAAGAGTAATCCTCAGAGTCAACAGCGTTTCGGCCAACAGGTTCGACGTGTCGATACTCGGCTCAAGGGCGCTATCCAGGCCTACCAGCAAGTTGAATCCAGCTTCCGTAAGAGGACCCAGGATCAGATGGCTCGCCAGTTCCGCATCGTCCGGCCTGATGCCGACGAATCCGAAGTACGCGCTGCTGTCGAAGACACCTCTGGCGGCCAGGTATTCCAGCAGGCCCTGATGCAGAGCAACCGCCGCGGCCAGGCCCAGGCCGTTCTAAACGAAGTCCAAGATCGACATGCTCAACTACAGAAGATTGAGCAGCAGATGATGGAACTAGCACAGCTATTCCAGGATATGGACACACTGGTTATCCAACAAGAAGTTGCTGTCGCCAACATCGAGCAGAAAGGCGAGGAAGTCGTTGAGAATCTCGACAAGGGCAACACGGAGATCGGAACGGCCGTGAACACAGCTCGCGCTACGCGCAAGAAGAAGTGGATCTGCTTGGGTATAGTTGGTGAGTCTGATTATATTGGAAACCTTTGCCGGTCTTTGCCTAACACAGCACAGTTGCCATTATTATCGTCGTTGTCATTATCGTCGTCGTTTATGTCGTTGTCAACCAACAGGCGAACAAGACACCCACTGGTAGCAGCACCAACGCTAAGCGCAATATTCTGCAACCTAATAGCTTGGCCTGGTTCGAAGGCCAACCAGTCCCTCAGCTCGTATCCAGAGTAAACGCAGAGGCGAGGCGGAGATGGCTCGCGGGCGCCAAAGTACCCGATGTGGAAATGATATCATAATTGTTCTCGTTGTATCCCCAACAAATAAGAGGCCGAAACTGGCATCAGGACTCCGCGCCGCTTTGTTGTGGGTTGAGAGCGTTACAAGCCCTGTTGAATTTTGCATTGCATTTTGCATCATGACCACATACCCGTACCACAAAAACCAGTTCCCTTCACGTTCGCTTCACAACCTGCCAATCGGATCCGACTTACAACTATTTAACTTCGGAGTATTGGCGCACAATGTTTGAATCGTGCTGAGCTGTCCTCTCATAAGGCCAGGCTTGATGTCGGATTTTCTCGGATTTTCTGGCATGTGGAAGGACAAGGAGAGCGCCTGGCCACTTTAGAAAATGGTCAGGAAAGCTCTTGGGGGTAGCTGACTGGTTAGGAGAAGAATCAAAATTTCCCGTCTCATTACCCCCTGTAGTAGTCTCGGTTGGCACGCGGGATTCTACTTGCATTTTCTGGCGTTCCAATACACATCGGCTTTCAGTCATATCTCTATACCAAATTTTATTCATGCAGCTTCGTCTTGATCCCAAAGCAATGATTACAGGTTATCACTTGTTCAACCCGATCTCACAGCCAAACCAGTACAAAATGTGTACCGTCACATGGTTCTTGATGCGCGGCAACTGCAACGTCAAGCTTACAGCTGAGGAATCCTTTTCTCTTAGCCAAGAAATTGCCCTGTAGACCGTCTCGTGTCCTACGCAATGGCCTCTGGACACAAATATATATGGTCCATGGTTCTGGCTAATGTTACTCAGAAATCGACCTAGTTACCGCAACCTGCTAAACTGTCATTCCTATGAAGATGACCTACGTAAAAGCTGACATTCACAGGAAAGTCCGGTATTTTCATTCTACATCGCATCGGGTACTGGCTATGCCAACTCTACCTACCTTGAGGTGCCGTACGTTTATGGAATTCGTGCCTGGCGATAACGATGGCCGATGGTATAGGATATGTAGTACATCTGGAGTAGATGCTGTCTGAAACTCTTGAATTTATTGATCACCGGCAGTCACCACTTGAGAGAAGGACACAGGGGGGAGGGGGGCTTCATAAAAGCATGCAGATAACTTGCGAGTCCTGGGACTGGGACTTGGAGTCCTTGAGGCCTCGTCAAACATGACCAAGCGGGCCTCGATATCATGCTAGTCCCAGTTCCATACGTGCAAACCTGATTTGTCAGTTACCGGCTTTTCTAGGTCATAGGTCAGGTATGAAGCCTTCGGTAGTTCATTACCGAGACCACGCCGGGTCTAGATGCGACGGTATTTGGTGCTTATTGTGAAAAGCCTAGACTGATGAGGCACCGGTACTACTGACCTTTGTAGACTGAAGACACTGCTCACTTGCCAGAGGCTGCCTACCAGCCACTTGGCCTTACATTGCTATAACGGCGTGTGGCAGCCCATAGACCTCTCAAGTCTAGCGCTGTTGCGTGCATTGCCTTTAGACTCATCCAGATCAGGACAGGGGAAAGGGCGAGCCTATTGCCCGTCGGCAGCTCGGAAACCATACCCATTCCTCTTGCTGGGGTATTGGTAAGGGCCGGGGTAAGGTTCTCTGCTATGTAGAAGGTAGGTATTGGTCTCAATATCTGACCTACCTGTCAAATGCTTCAGCCTCGTGAAGAGGGGGCTGGTACCCTCGCCCTATCCAAAGGATTGGAGGCCATCCTCTGGGATCGGCTGTAGAGAGGGTGTTTGACGATCTCGGCCCCGGTCGTTGTGGTCCTGCCCTCGGGCGCACACCCGACGTGGGCGGCAATGGACGTTTATCTGATCATCATAAGCTTACTTGTGCTTTGTTGTCCGACTAAGGGAGCAGTATTTATGGCAATTGTGAACCCAAGCTTGTGGATACAGATTTGTATGACCCTGGCTCACCTTCAGCCAGCCCTTCCGGAACGCGATGCGGCCGAATTATCGTTCTGGTCTGCCGGTATTAATATCCTTGAGTCTGTTCTGGCTTTTTTCTTGCCTACAAGAAACGATACTAGCATAAGAAACCAGAACGCAATTCACATCCTGGGACTAGATCAGTTCTGCAGCGCATAATGTTCAGCACCTTGAGTTTGTGCACAGTTCCCGTTCTACACGGACTATACTGACCTACCACAAAGCCACTGTTAAATCTTACATATTCCCAAAGATGCAAGACATTATCATTGCATTGCATCGCAATGGGTTTACACTTTATCCAACGTACCAGCCATATCCACAACTCCTTTGACAGTCCTGTGATCCTGTATTCCTGTACCAGTGTGTCGAGTAGACAACACCTACACCAAATGAGCCATACACGTCCGTCGAAGCTACGTCTTTATCGGCCTGATCTCAGCATTCCATGGCCAGATTACTGCTCGCTGGTGCTTGGTGTTCCCTGCTCCCTGTTCCCTCCAAGTGTCCTGGTGACTAGTACCTGCTTGTTCTCAAGCTTCTCTAGCAGTATCTTGTTCCTATTCACGTTGTGCTTGTTCGTGCTTACTGCCAATCTTCCGCCGCCGTTCTTCACTAGCGTTCATGACCTTTCGCAATGTAGCCATCCGCCTCTCGAAGTCGTCTGTGATATCGGCGTAATCATCAACTTCGACGCTCCTGTCTCGATCCTTATGGCCGCTAC
Source organism: Xylariaceae sp. FL0016 (assembly GCA_022578815.1). Lineage (NCBI taxonomy): Eukaryota > Fungi > Ascomycota > Sordariomycetes > Xylariales > Xylariaceae > Xylariaceae sp. FL0016. The sequence goes on from MU388785.1 coordinate 55,140, forward strand.
CGCTACCACTGGTACTGCCGTTACCCGATCTTCCAAGGGACCCGGATCTGAGTTCGGCTTCGGAGCCCAAGGCACGGCTATCCATGCCTTCGATCTTCAACATGAGTCGGTCGGCCCGGCTATTGCTGCCCTCTCCGGTACCATTGTTGTTACCGTTGCCTGCCTCAGACGAAGGAGGAGATATTCGTGTGAGCTGGGCATCGACCACGGCCCAGGATGGAGACAGGCTTGAAGACCAAGCTACGCTAAACCCTCCGTCTGCGCTTGATTGCAAGTCGAGCATCATAGCTCGGTTGGCCAGTGTCGGATCAGAGCCTGATTGATCTAAGCTTGTGTCGTGCTCGGCCAGGGCTTGGGTTAAGACATCCGGATCATCGTCGCTGAAAATATAGCGGACGTGGGGATGGTGGGTTGTACCCGTGGAGGCATTCTTGACGAGGGCGAAGACGGATGAGAAGGGCGGTGGATTGTTGGGCGATTGCTGGTGGTCGGGTTCGTGGACGTGGGGTGATTCCGCGGCTGGCGGCTGGTCGGTCGCAGGGTCCATCATATCGAGACGTAGCTGTCGATGGCCGGACACGGTAGGGCAGATGACGAGGGTGAGGGCGCGGGCGCAGGCGATGGTAAGAGGTTGAGGAGCTGGCGGCGAAGACGAGGCTGGTGCATGATGAATCGGAAAAGGTACCTAGGTATGGGAAGACGTTGGTGAATCCCGAAAGGTTTCTTGCCTAACAAGTTCGAGGTACATTAGTTACGTTGATGCAGCTTGACTGTTGCGACCTGCATAGCAGCAACGAGCTTCCAACGGTACATGTATCTTATTGGGCGGGTTCTGTGACCCTACATTAGATACCTCCATTATTTCGGGACTTTGCTTTGGGGCGAAGAGGAGTGAAAGGCTTAAAGCGGCCCGCGGGGTGGGGCAGCTGACACCCCCAGCTGCTTGTCTGTGCCTTATGTACCAGGTATGTACATAGGTAGTTTAAGTAGGTAGTTAGTTACCTAAGGGGGTAGGCAACTGAGTCCCTGCCCCCTAAGGCAAATCGTAGCTGGAACATGTGTATCTAATGAGGTATGTGCATGTAGGAACAGGGCACGCGGCTTGATGCTCCACGCTTGAGGCATGACAGTGGCTCAGCCCTCGATCCGCAGGCTATAGGTGTACTGCACAGCGGTGTGTGGTGATGAGAGAGACTGAGGGATGAGGCTGGACATGCGGGCCGTTGACTAAGTCTCACGATATCATTTGGGCTCAAGTCGTGGGACAACCACATGGCTGAGTTGTGGACGCAAGGGAAGTAAGCAGGTTGTCAGAAGCTGTGTCTTTCAGCCCTATCCGGCAGTTGAGAAGTGATGTTCTAGGTAAGACGTTTCTCAATAGTCGAGGCCGGCTCCTCACTCACCACCTATCCTCATCCTCCGCAACAAGAATAAACAAGCTTTCTGCCTCCATTCCGATGGGTTATCATATCACTAAAACGCCGGGAAACCACATGAAAAGTAGGACTGCACGCCGATCACTGCCTGTCAGGTTGGACAGCTGGTTGTTGATCACCGTCGAGCTGAGCGGCGGCGTTCTCCCCTCCCCATTCAAACTCTGGGGAACTAGGTCAGCAACAGCAGCGGCGGGGTGGATGGCAAGCATCGAAGGCGGTAACGTGATTGACTCACTCTGTCTGCACATAGGGCACTGTCCCTTGGCCGCGTCCTGCTTGATCCACTCCCTGATGCAATGCTTCAAACTGGTCAGCATGTGTATTCTCCCTGCTTGGTGGGCCAGTGTTTCTTGTATAAGACTCACCATGTGGAAGTTATGCCCACACTTGCCAGACACTGTGAGGTAAAGCATGTATCAGTAGGCGGAACAGAATAGATAGCGGCTTGCTACATCAACCTACAGAGGCTGCAGTCATCGCCAGGATATCTACAGGTAGGACAGGTTCCGTCAAACTGCACCTGGCAGATTCCACAGACGTCGTCTTCGGGAAGATCCCATCTCCAGGTTGCAACGGCGTTCCATTTCTTGATCCTGACTTTCATGGCCTTTGGTAGGTCATAGGTGAGAAGCGACGGGGGTGCTTAAAGTAAGTAAGTAGGTACTTGGGTACGCAGGTGGTTGGAGTTTTAGGTCGGGTAGCGTAGCAGCATGCCTCACATGTAATATAAATAAATAGGTGGATATGTAGGTAGGTATGTATGTATGTATGTATGGGTCACGCTATGCGCTAAAGAGGCACAAAAGATAGCTTTGTCAAGCTAAAGAAACCTACCTGGTAGCTACCCACCTTAGATAAGTAAGTACCTAATGTAATGCATTGCGTAGTAGTTTAGGAGGTAGGTACCTCCCTCCTACTTGGACATGAGCTATGGTTCCCTCAACGGCCGGCCAAAATCATAGACACCTGCCTTGCCTCGAGATAAATCAAGCATGAATGGGGTTTGACCATTGATTCTTCCCGGCCTGACCACTCTATCCAGGTATTTTACCTCTTTCCCTCGGGGGAGGTGCCGGACCTATCTTCGCTCCACCCTCTCTGGTGAGCCAAAATATCGGACCTCACCCGCCCATCTTTATCTGCGTATACCGTCAGCTGCTTGGCCTATCAGCTCCACCGCCGAAACCCCGTCCTCGATCACGGCATCAGTCACATCTTGAGGCTTCCCGCTCGAAAGCGACCCCTCTCGATCTACCGCATCATGGCATCCACAGCCATTTTCCGCTCGACTCGCTCGTCCTTCTCCCACCGGGCCTTCCGACCTACTCGCCTTGCCGCCATGATGGATAACCCACGCAGTTTCTCCTCCTACCTCGTCACTCCGCGTGAGCTTTCCGAAGCTCTCAAGATTTCCCCTCCCTCCCCTATCAACAGCGAGCCACGCGTCATTCCCCTCTGCGCAGCCTGGTTTCTTCCCAATGACTCACGCAATGGCTTGCAAGTCTTCCGCGAGAAGCGCATTCCCAAAGCGCGCTTCTTCGACATTGACAAGGTTATTGATAAACGCTCTCCCTACCCGCATATGTTACCAAGCCCTAAGCAATTTGCTGAGGCCATGAGCGAACTCGGAATTCGCAAGGAGGACACGGTTGTTGTCTACGACACCAAGGAGCTGGGAATCTTCAGCGCCCCGCGGGTTGGCTGGACACTCAAGATCTTTGGCCATTCCAAGGTTCACGTCTTGAACAACTTCAAGCTGTGGGTTGAAGAGGGATATCCCACTGAAGGAGGCGAACTCTATAGCGTCGAGTGTAACCCGTATCCGATCCCCAAGTTGAGCGAGGACAAGGTCGCGAGCTACGAACAAGTGCGAGAGGTAGCCCAAGATCACAACAAGGAGGGTGCCGAGGGCGTCCAGATTCTCGACGCACGCCCTGCTGGCCGCTTTACCGGCCAGGATCCTGAGCCAAGAGAAGGACTTTCCTCTGGGCACATGCCAGGATCTATCAATGTTCCCTTTAGTTCAGTACTGGATCCGGAGAGCAAGGCTTTCTTGTCCAAAGACAAGCTGCAGACCTTATTCAGAGAGAAGGGTGTTGATTCGAATAAGCCCATTATCTCCACCTGCGGCACGGGTGTCACAGCTGTTGCCATTGAAACAGCGTTAGAGGAGGCCGGTTATGGAGATGCTAGCAAGCGAAAGGTTTACGATGGCAGTTGGACGTAAGTTCTAACTCTGAAAGCAGGTATTAGTTCCCCACTGACATCGTTTCCAGCGAGTGGGCACAGCGAGTGAAGCCTTCCGACAATCTCATCATTAAGGAATAAATGCCTCATCAAAATACGACGACTCCGTCGTGCCACAACCCGAGAAACACGACACTAGATGTGCAAGCAGGGATGTTGAGTAATGGACGAAAGAGGGAAGGAACATAACCTTCCAAACCAAAGCAAAGGGCCCTGTGTCTGTAAACTTTTTCGACTGTATGATTATCGAGGCCTCTTGACTTATCTCTATATATCTGTGGCATTGTGGCTTGCTGGCCTATTCTAATTCCCGTGGTTGGGGAAGAGCCAAGAGATTTCGCATCAGTCAGGCGTGTACTACACCATCCATATACTTGTGTCGGCGGCTGAAGCCTTCAAAAGCATCCCAGCCCCCTCTTCTAGTCTATAATTTCAGTAAGTAGTTGAGTTGATGGTTGCGCAAAAATCCATCGCGCTCATACCTCGCTGTCGGCGTCAGGGGTGGCAGGTCTTTTTATTGTACCTCAGGGCTGGCTATGCTCGTAACCCTGTCGACTAATTGCAACCTATTGAATCTTCCTGAGCTATCTGGACTACTTTTGTCTTGTCTCATGAGCTGGTTGCTTTTAAGGCCAGACGAACTACAGACTGTTGAATTCTCGGGGTAAATTAAATCAAAAGATCCGAACTCCCTTAGTTGTGTTACATACCAGGTAAACGCGACCGAGTGACAAACCGTACGTGTACCTCTTGATTGACTAGCTCTAATACTTCATTAGAGGTGAACTCCGTGTGAAGACAGGGGAATTCAAGGGCCAAGGCAGGCTCACGAACGACGACCTGCCCTCATCATATCGAGGGAAAAGCCCCAGACTCTTCCCTATGTCACCAAGAAACAGTGTAGCACGATCTTCGAAATTACCAGTCAACTCAAGATTATGACTGGATCTGAGGGATTCGAAAAGAAATAATAGGCACTTCTTGATCTCTCACCGTTGCTTCATGATGCCACGAAACCACTGCGGACGTAGGCAGAAGTCAAACAGAAATCTTGTCTACAGGCATGCACACGAAAGATTGTTAAGAAGACACTATATCTCATATTGAAGAGGGTGTAACTGTGTGCACTATTCTATAGATAACATACGAACACAATTCCAAAAACATGCGAACCCTCCGTGTCCTTCTCTGTTTCTTTGCAATCATAATACATCTGCTACAAGGCAAAACTCCTTTGTCCTTATAATTCAGGCAGTCTTCGATGAGCTTCTCCTTCATTTTCTAACTGTGCTGGGGATAGTCGCAAGCTTACCACACGTAAACTGGACGGACGCGCTGCCACCTCGGATCAACTGATGCCGACTGAGATAATGTTACTGTAGTAGGTGCCTCCTCGTAATGCAGCTCAAATGCTAGCGTTTCATGAGGCGAGTCGGAAGGGTTCACAGCGCTGTCTGGCATCGTAGACGGGCCGATAGCCCCATCGGGCTCCCTCCAGGCTAATATAGAGGTCATTGTGGTCATTACTGAGGATGGGCCGCTGCCATAGGGAACAAGACCTGTCGGATACGTATACGATGTCTCAGACAGTGTTGTCATGGGATGAGGCGCCACGCCGCTGGCGCCATTGGGGCTCGTGTTACTTGTCTGGCTGTTTGGGCTGGGGCTTGTGGAGCTTCCTTCAACGGCCGTTGGACTAGTAGTAGGAGTCGAACCTGGCGGTTGTGTAGGCGTGTCACCACCTGGACTGCCCGTTGGAACTGTAGGTATAGTGAGTGTGCTCGAACCTGGACTTGTGTCCGGGCTTGGCGTTGTTCCTGGACTAATCTGGCCTGGAGTCACGCTGCCACCTCCACTGGGGACAAGTGATGTGCCGATGGGTAGCGTTGATGTGCTCTGGCTCAGTGTACCGCTGGGATTGGCCCCTCCTCCGCTACCAGGCGACGTGCAGGATGGATCGGTAGATCCCGCTGCACATATGCTGGGATTGCCACTGGATGTCGAACTCGAAGGCTGACCGTGCACAGGTGCAGTAAGGCTGACTCCAAACGGTCCAGTGCACGAGGGATCGTTCGTGCCAGGTCCACATGGAGTTGAACTAGGCAGGGAACTCGATGTGGTTGTCGCGCTTTGTCCGGGCATCGTGCTTCCACCCGGTAAGATACAGGTAGGATCAGTCGCCCCAGGAGTACAGCTGAGCAATCCGCCAGTTGAGGTCGAAGGAGAAGGTGACTGGCCCTGCCCTGGAGTAAAGCCACCATTACTAGGAGACATGGGGTTTGGAGATACTGGAGTGCCTCCGTTCTCACTTGGCGAAGTTTGTCCCGGATTGCCTCCATTCGGTGTCGAGTTACTACCCCCAGTCGAGCCCGTGGTGGGCACCTGCCCCTGCCCCGAGGATGTTGGAGGCTGACCTTTACCTGGCGGACTGCCCGGGTTAATATCACCACTTGTCGAACTGCTGGTTGGGCTGGGAGAGGTAGATCCTTGGCCCTGTCCCGGCACAGTCGGGTTGGCATTATTTCCCGTCGGTGTGCAATGGGGATCCTGGCCCGGAGTACAGGGACGATTGCCTCCAAAGCCACCAGTTGGTGTACAACTCGCATCTTTGGCCGGCACACATTGCTCTGACCCACCAGGTATGGGAGTTGAGCTTGCACTGCCTGGTGGGTTGTCACCCGAGGGAGTTTGGCTCGGGGTTCCGGGACTGGGAGTGCTGCCTACGGACCCGGCCGGAGTCGAAGGTGGGTTTTTTCCTGTTGAGCTAGGGCTGTGCTCTCCTGGGGTAGCCGGCGAGCTTGGGATGGAGATTGTTCCCGGGTCATCTGGTGTAGGGCTTGGAGGAGATCCTATTCCAGTAGTTGAAATGGAGCTCGGTGGGCTACCATGTCCCGGTGCAACACCACTCGCTCCATTCGGAGTTGAGCTTGAGCTTGAGCTTAAGGAGCCACTTGACGTCGAGGAGCCAGCCCCCGAGACACTGTCCGGCGGGGTTTCTGAGTTGCCAGGTGTGCCTGAGATGGTAATTGGGCTGGGACTTGTACTGACACTTGAGACGTTTGGCGGTGTGTTCTGACTGGGAGTTGTGCTGCCTCCGTTGTCAGGTGTTGTCTGAGCCGTTTGCGACGATGGTGGAGGACTAGGGAGGTCTCCAAACGGCTGTCGCGTAGGCGGTGCATATGAGCTGATAAGTTGGTTAATATTCACATTCCCTGCTGGATAGACCACTGCGGGCGTCGTGACCAATGTCTCTGCCACGCCACCGACGACTAACGATATAACTTCAGGTGGTGTGATAGTCGGCGCCAACGGCTGAGGCCCAGCACTGGCCCATCCATGGGGCTTTCCATCAGGACTGAAGCAGCTCAATGCGCCTGATCCCCCACAGGTCTGAAATGCGTCGCCCAAGCATGGGACTGAGCAAAGAGCGTCATTAAGCAGCTCTGTGCCATTCAAGAAGTTTCCGCAATAACAGGTATCGCCACTTTCTGTGCCCGCCATGATGAATCCCTTGCCCATACAGTGCTGTACGCATTCTTCGTTCGTAAGCGGAACCCCCAGATTTACACTGTCAAGCCCGAGGGCTTTCTGGCTCGGAGGATCAGCCCAGCAGCCGCAGTAGCCCCAGCCCGAAACGCGGAGAGGACTTGCACCACTGGATCCTGCCGGTGGTGTAGATGTCGCTTGCAACGGAGACGACGGCAGAGCGGTACTAGGTGAAGTGACACTAGGAGAGGAAGACGGAGCCGTGATAGTGCCCGGAGTGCTTGTTGAAGGCCTGTTGGAATTGGAACAGATACTAGGCCCAAGCGTCGGCATTGGAGCACAAAACCATCCTCCGTCACAATGCGCGCAGGGCCAACCGTAACCGCAAGGAGCTGGCTGTGCTGGGGTTTGGACTGGTGGGCAGAACCACCCATCGAGGCAATCATCACAAGTATACCCAGAGCCTGGACAAGGACCTCGCGCATCTGTAGGGCTCGAGCTACCGGTAGCAAGAGGGCAATCACAGGTTGGTTGAGTCGTTGCAGGACAAGATGACGTAGTGCAAGGTGCTTGAATAGTGACTGTAGACGCTGCACCAATTCTTAAAACGATGTCAGTAGGAGCGCCAGCCTCTCTTATTTTAGCAAACTTACGTAGTGATGATTTGAGTTGCCAGCGTCTGGCACTGTCCAATGGCGGCAGAGTTACCAGTCCCTAGCGAGTGACCTGTGTCAGTATCGATGTCGCTCTCAGGCAGACGGGCACAAACTCACCACTTGGAGCTATGGTTGGAGATGCTCCTGCTGTCGTCGTGGATAAAGAGGCCGTCGCCGATGGTAGAGGACTCAGTGCAATCGGAGAGATACCCCTCGAGGGCGAGGTGCCTGTAGCATCGGAGGGAGCGGCTGTCGACTGGCCGCTTCCACTGTTATCGCCAATGCTGTCGAGTGTACCAGAAGCTTGAGAAAAAGGGGGTTCGGAGTTTGAAAGGACAGTTTGAGAGGCGCCTGCACCTCCCGGAGACTGGCTGTTGCCGTTCGGGTTAGACATAGGGAGACTGCCTGACAGCGATAGTCCTGGTGCTCCAGGAGAAAAACTGCCGCTTCCCGTGGTTGGTATAGACGATGAGATTTGAGGGCTACCTGTGAGCATGGGCCTACTCCCAGTGGTGCTGTCAGTCAAAGTTGGAAATGATTGACCTCCTGCACCAGGGGCGGTTGTGGGCTGAGGCAAGAATGGTGAAGCAGATACCGCGGGTCCAGCCGTTGGATTAAATGAGCTTTGGTCGCCCATGCTCGGTGCTGACGGGACAGCCGATGTGGCAGCTGTATTGGTAGCCGGTGAAGATAGAGACGAGGCGATTGCTGATGCTTCGCCCGATACTGCTGATGCCATATCTCCACATAGTCCGGCCACAGTTTGTAGGACTCCGTCAACCAAGGTGACAATGCCACAGAGATTTTGTTCGACTAGGTCGGCTACAAGGGATACAGGACCATCTGCAACCTCGACGATGTCGCCCAAACCACTGCTGACAACTTGCATAAGATCGCTTACGAGCGGTGCTGGCAGGTCAGCAGCGAGGTTATCTTCCACATCTATGGCGATATTCTGGACAATGGCATCCAGAGATCCGAGCAGGCCTCCCACGCTGTCAATGGCGGCGGGGGCCTGAGTCTGCCCACCAGCGACTTGGTTTGCCAATGACGCCACGCTTGTGGCGATATCATCTACGTCAGAGACCAGATCTCCAGCCTCGGATGTCACAAGTGCAATGATATCGGACGCACCAGCGGGATCCAGACTATCGAGAAGTCCGCTCAATTTATCGACAAGGCCACCTATCAATGCAGCTGTCGGTTGTGGATGAGCACTTAGGGGAAGTGTAGCTGGACCCGTGGTAAGTAGAGGAATGCCATCTGCAGGCTGAACGCCTGTAACATCCACGGTAGGTGCCAAGCTGTTGATATCATTGGTGACTTGGGCCTCCAATGAAGCTGCTGCACCCGGAGCAATATTCCCAAGAAGGCTGGTTATTACCTGAGGAACGGCACCTCCCAAGCCAAGGAGGCGTTTGTCCAGAGCAACTGTCGGTTCTTCGTTATTGTTATTCGAAAAGCCGGCGAGCTCACCGTTCTCAGTCGAGTTACGGTTGCCAGTTCTGGAATCAACGATGGCGTCTGCTGTGGTACCGAGAACACCCAGGGCAAATAACACAAGAGCCGCGAGAAGAGGAATCGCTAGGGACGGGCATGGAGAAGGGGAGGGCATCGCGGAGGACTTCCAAAGAGCCGAGGCCACCCAAAATGCAGATGAAGGGCACCACTAAAATAGATGTCAACAAGAGTGAAGCAGCTTGCAAGAGTGCCAAAAAATTGCAGTCCAAAACACCAAAAGAGTGGGATGATGAGGCGGAGCAATGGAAGCCAAAAGAGTGATGAGGTTGAGAGGAGACGGAGGGTGAACAAGTCGATCCGTCCCCAGAAATTATACCTACCTCCTACGGGTATCTGTAAGCTCGAGGCCCTGCATACCTTACTTGTCTTGGGTAGGAGCGAGCAGTTCCATGCCTCCCAAAACTTCTCTCTGCTTGCTTGTTTACTGAGAACTGGGAAAGCACCGACCAGAGTGATCCACCCTCTTCACTGCAAGAGAACGTTGAGGATGGTACTTCACCATCAGAGGATGCCATGCTGATGGGAGCTTGACAGGCAATTTGAAGCTTGAAGTCTCATCCCATTGAATTTCTGGGCATAATCGGGTTCGACCAAAGAGAACGTTGTGCTGTAAGCTCGCATAAGGGAAATTGGCCGGTGCATGAATCAAACGAAAGAACTACTTCTGGATAGGTACCTACCTAAGTATATAGTGAGTGGTTTCCACGTGCAGCTATACTTGATCTTTGGCAGGTTCTAGGGAGGCTGAAAATGGTCTGAATCTGCCACCCCTCCTGCAAGGGCAGTGGACCGGGGTAGGTTGACATATGACATGAGGCAGAGGGCAGGTAGACTCAAGCTGGCCGAAAAGTGCAAGCGAGTATGCAATGTGGGTTACCGAAGGAACATGTTAGATAGAATTCAATACCTAAGATAGTGGATAACGAGGACTGCACCGGATCTAGTCATTTGGCCATTTCAGGTCTGGGCCGTCCATCTCTTGCAGAGCAACAGGGGTCACTTTTCACGAGGCGTACTGGGATTCAAGACTTCCTGCGCCATCATCAACAACCATTCATAGCATAACACCAGGAGGTAGCAATTCCGATGTGACTATGGCAGAGAACCGCCGTGGCAATTGTAGCTGGAAACTAGTCAGTTTAGAGGGAAGTAGGTTGCTATGATGATGGTTCTCAGTCCCGATCAACTGTTGCCAGTGGCACTCAATGGGGAGGAATGTCACGGTCACAGATTCTAGGAGTGGGCCTAATCGTCAGATCATGAATGTCATTTTTGTTGCCACAGTCTGATACCTGCCTTCCTGGCAACCGACGCGATTAAATGCAAGAAAGGAATCCACGCCATTTCCCCAGAAGTATTTCTTCACTAGTATCTCTTGCCTTCCCGGAGAGTGTCCGCATACTCCTCCAACGGACTTCGGATCAGTTTGGTCTCGGTCCACAGGTTAGGGGTAAGGAAGCCATAACAGTTGGAGATGGCGGCGAATGTGGCCTTCAAGGTGTTCTCGAGTGTCTTGGTCGAGCCGGAAGATGAAGTGTAGGCATCTTCGATACCAGCGAGCTGAAGGAGACGCTTGACAGCAGGTGAGGCGACGATCTGAGTACCGCGAGGGGCCGGGATCAGCTAGAAAGAGTATGTCAGCGCCTCATTGATCTTGGGTACCTAGAATATCCCGTGCTACATACTCTGACAGTGACGGAACCGCACTTTCCGCTCTCCTTGACGGGCAGAGAATGAGGTGTACCGAGGTTGGTGCCCCAGTAACCGCGTCGGACGGGGATGACGCTTAGTTTAGCGATGATTATGGCGGCACGAATAGCAGTGGCAACTTCCTTGGAAGTCTTGATACCGAGACCAACGTGACCCTCGGAATCACCAATGATGACGATGGCCTTGAATCGAGTACGCTGTCCGGCACGGGTCTGCTTCTGCACAGGTTTGATCTAGAAAGGCAAAATGCATTAGTGACCTGTCCTAAGTCTGCTGGCCAAAGCCATGTGAAATATCAAAGCCACGAGGAGGTTGGCAAAAGGATTTGTGGTAACAGTTGTTCCAATTCGCAAGGCTCGGGGTGTGGGTGTCACCATACCTTCATGACCTCGTCCTTCAGTTTCGGGAGGAAGAAGTCGACGATCTGATACTCCTTGATGGGCAGGGAGTGTAGATAGATTTCCTCCATGCTCTTGATCTTGCCGGCCTTTACGAGGCGGCCCAGTTTAGTGACAGGCATCCATTCTTTCTCGCTGTCTTTGTTGCCTCCTCGTCGACCACGTCCACGTCCACGTCCGCGTCCACGGCCACGGTCACCACCGCGGTCGCCACGAGAGCCAAAACCACCACCACGGTCAGCCATGCTGTTAGTTCTGTCGAAGGAGGGAAGAGAGAGGTCGGTGGCGGAAGTTGAGTGAATCGGGCGTGTTGCGCAAAATGAAGCTCTCCCCGGATGGTACAGCTGGAATTGGGGGTTTTGGGAATTTTCTTTGGTAGAGGGGCCGCACAACTTTTTGGTTTTTGGTGCACTAACAGGTAGGTTTTGTGGGAGAATGCGCCCCAACCGAAGTAGCTGAGGTGGTCAGTGCGAGGATCTGATTGTCTTATCGATTAGACACACCCCACTCATGTAGACCCTGTCTGACACTGCACGATACCCAACTGTACCTGCAAGTACTTTTTTCTCTTGGGCAATCTTTCTTCACAGTAGGTAGATCATATTCTGCGGGTGTCTTTTGTGATGCAAAACAGCTGACTTTCAAATACACCTGACTATACAATGCTTCCTTTTATAGGATGCCCGATACATAGTCAATCTGTGGCTGAGAATAGGTGTACTATCGGACTATGAGCTCTATCGAGCGTCATCCTGATGACCCTTCGTGTGGCTGGACTACTTATGTATCTGTCAATCCATGCCTACCCCCCAAAAGGAGGTCTTCTAAATGAACACTTGACATTTGTAGTCCCGCCGATGAAGACTCAACCCCATTGAATGAAGGCAAGGTATAGATACAGTAATCCGGTCAGAACGAAATTTGTGACGATATTGCTTCAATTCCTTTACTTAGTGATATATCCGAAGCACTGACAACAGGTACCAGGTACCCAGACCACGACTGGCACTGCCCAAGGATAAATGCTTGGCTTGTAAGTGCCGCAGGTCAGTCTATCTGGAATGTGTGCAGGGACAATACTATCTTCAAACTTCGCAGTGCAACATGTTCTGCATCACTTCGCCCCAGAAGATTGGGCAGGTCCGTCGCTGAAATGTGTATAATGACGATGTAGTGAATAAAATATGGGACCATATTGGTTGTAGAGTTTGGTTTGCTCATTGACTATGTACGTGCGGAAGGCAGCACAATCACCAATATGTCAATCCATATCAGTGATACACCGGCCAAGGTTCGCTCAAGCTATTGTTGCACTCTTTCCTAGCAGTGGTCCTCCACAGAAATTAAGTATACCCCTCGAGGAGTCGTATTTATCGTCTGGAGTGACGTGGATATCGCGTAACGATGCTTGACATACAATCCTCGGCCACGCGAGGTTGACGTGATATATCCCATACCCACAAAGTGACCATGCCGTATCTCCTATCGTTTTGCTTCCCCACGCATGCTTGTGTGCGCACGTCTGCCCACGAAATGAATTCTCCGTGAGATTCACAAACTGCCAGTTTTTCGCCCGGAATTGTATCCCTCCAATTTATTTATGGTCTCCTTGTTGTGCTCCTGTTGTGGTTCTTTGCCGTGGCATATCAAGCACGACAAGGCCTGAGAAGAAGAGTGGACGCCGAAACTCGCAAAAGGAGAACCCCATTTTTTTGGTCGACAGTCGTTCGTCTTGTATGATGCAGATAGCACGCTCAATGGGTATGAACGAATAAATAAAAGAAAAAGAAACTCAAAACAAATCGCTAATGCTGGAGATGATCCTGAACCGTCAAATGTATGCAACAATCTTTTTCCGTCCAATGATACCGATCATTGCAATAAGATGGAGTGAGTGCCACGCCGACGGTTTGTGTCTTCAAAGGATCCACCTAGCCTGTCTGACAGCATACATCGGCCGAGGTAGAACCGGCTATGATACCATATGGCTGTCATATGATTCATATGTATAATTTGTGTAGTGGACTTCATGCCTTTGTTGTTGAGGATATCCACTCATGACGGTAGTTTGAGGGGTGGGAGTAACCGGACACCTAGGTGGGTCATACTTGTTCATCGGATCCGACGTACCGAAATGAATGCCATCAGGAGTAATGGGTGGAGTCATGTAACCTTCCACAACACCGGCCACTGCACCGCAATGCTTCTGGGGCGTGTTGTAAATGGCAGAGGCAGTATTGGGCGAAAGTGTTGACTCAGCCGGCGGAGATGGCGGCGACTGCTGGGCCCGTCTAGAGATGGCAGCTTGTTGTGCCAAGAAGTCAACCAATTTTCCAGATACTCGAGACAAGTGGGGTGATGAGTATTTTCGGGATAGCGTCAGTGATGGCTGGTGTAAGTGCTGTGACAAAGAGAGAACGGTGACGTTCTCAACATGGTCCCATTCTCCATCATTCACTTCAGGGCGTCCAAGAATCGCTCGTGCGAGAGCGAGAGAGGCACGAGCCATGATGGATGGCTTGATGGAGACGAAATCGCGGTGATACAGCGAGATTTCGCAAAGGTATGCAGCCATATGCTCGACCTCACGATCATCGACCTCTTCGGCGACAATCAATTGCGTGAAAAAATCGACGGTCGGGTGCCCAATGGTCCACTCAAGTGTGTTGAGTACATGCATCTCCATCTGGGTGAACATTCCCGAGTCGTACAATCCACAACACATGTTGTTTAGCTCGTTGATCTGGGGAACACGATCTTTCTTGTCTCCGTATTTCGCGGCAATCAGTAACGCAGCACAACCCACTAGTTGATAATGTTGCTTATAGACTACCCGCTTCGAGCAATATCGGTCGAGAAGATTGACTGTGAGAAATAACGTCTCCGGAAGAAGTGCAAAGGCAGCATGAGCCTCAATCAAGAAATCGATTAAGTACGGCCGCATGAACCACTGAATCTCTCGTTGCATGTCGATGAGGTTGGCGTCAGGTAAGGTTTCATCCTTCTAGTTGTCAGCGGCCAGGCCTCAGAGCGGTGAATGTTGGATGCTTGTAAATATTTGGGCACAACGGAGATGAGGTGGGTAAGTATTAAAAAAAAGTTTGTTTTATAGCAAAACATATCATAGCCATGCCATGAATTCGAGATTAAAAAGGGCCACTAACCTCCATGTGTCTCATGTGCTGCATGATATCCTCGAGATACTCATCTCCAGCCAGACGCGACAAGTCGTTGGCGATCATTTCTTGTCGATTGCGTGCCAGCATCTTGGCGGCATCCATCTTGTTGATACGCCGAGGCTCATCGGTTTCGACGAAGTAGCCGCACTCAGTAGATGTGAGATACGCCATATTGATGGACAGTGAAGAGGTTGAGTTTGGTTTAGTGTAGTATGGGATAAGTTGACAGTCGAGGTTCGTAGTGTCAATGAGTGAGCGACGAGCAGGTTCTCCAGGAATCTTGATCGGTTGAGTGAGTGTATTAAAGTGAGTCCTTCGCAGGTGGGAGTCTAAAAGAGTGTATTATGCCAGCTGGGCAGACCACATGAATTACTATAGTATTAAGGAGCGTGGGAAGAAGGTTCGGAAAGAAAAAGTTAATGAATGACAAGGCGCCGGGATAGGTACCACGGAATGGTAGGGCTTGCAGTCGACGTGAGCCGGGATGTTGACCGTTTTAAAAGGGACGTCGAGAAGCTGACTCTAGAGGTAATGCGCATTAGCTTCAAGGACCAGAAACCAGAATGTTCAGATCAAGGGACAGATCAAGGCACGGTTCTCAAAAATCCATGAGCAAGGACAAGGTTCAGGCATTCTGATTGTACCAACGAGCTTGAGGAATAATTTCCTGGCACGCGGCGAGTAGAGTGTTTCTCAAAGTCGTCGATGAACCACACCACACTGATGCACAATGACGCTTGTTCCCGAATGGTCTGGTGCTACAAAGCTTTGGGGTCTGGGTCTCCCTTACCGCCACGATGAACCGACTGGAATTCAGGTGGTTCTTGAGATTGTGTGGGAACAGCGAGTGAACGAGTCCCACGGTGCAAGTCTATTTGCTCGGCGCAAGGGTGAAGTGTGCAAGTGTGAGGAGCAAAACCGGTGAGATAGTCGGCATGTAACTACACGAAGGGACGGAACGCATCAGAATGAGGCATTTGGGGAGGGGGGTTGTTGGCTTGTCAAGACTCCTTTCCCATCTACATACCTCTACAGACGCAACACTCCTAACAATGGGGAACCGTTGAAGCAGCCGGGCTCATTTAGGGCTCGTTGGTTATGTCCACGTATCGGAATCGGACTCTATCAAGGTAGAGCCCAAGACCGATATGGGGTAGGGGGTAGATCCACTCGATTGTGATGGGGCCAAAGTCAGATTCCTGGGTACCGTTGGCACGAAGGAGGTCGGGCAAGAACAAGATTGAATTGTTCGTTGGGCCAGACTATTTGCTTCTGGTGTTGTTCGGCGAAAGGCAAGGATTCGACCGAGAAATGGGCACCGACGGATGGTGGCTATAGTGGTAAGAGATCTGACAGCGGCGGAGGAAGAGGGAGAAAGAGGGCTGAGCCGAGAAAAGGGAGGGAATGTGACAATTGGAAGAATGCCGACAAAATAGCGGACGAGGAATTCCAAGAGTATTAAACCCCCCGTCGATTAGAGATATATAGTCGGAAGAGGGAGGTTGTTGTCTAAGAAAGCAAACAGGGAGGGGATCTGCTTTATCTCTCTTCGGTTGGGTGAACTCGACCCTTTCTATCCTTCACTTCTCTCTTCTGTGTCTAACCTCAATAAGCGATAAAGGAGAGGGAGAAGTGTCGGTCGGGATGGAATGAATGGATGGGATGAATGAGACGGGGAGAGGATAGAGGTGAGGAAGGGGGGAGACAGGAGAGAAGGCGTCGGTTGGAGGAGGAGGGAGGAGATGAAAAAGGATTGGAAGAGATTGGTTTAACAGATACATTTAAGACACCGGGCGCGGTAGTACAGTGGAAAAGGCCGCAGGCGCAGCGTACAGTAGGTGGTCACTGTACAGTAGCAGTAGCAGTCGCAGTAGCGGTCGCGGTAGCACCCACACACGTCCATCATTCATGCCCACACGTCCACACGTCCACCACCACTTTGCACACGACAGGAGCAGCGGGCGGGACCACCAGCGCCAGAATCAAAAGCCTGATGAGAGCCAGGGCCGGGATGAGCCCAGCATGCCCAGCAGCAAGGGCCTGCCAGCACGGCAAGGAACGCGTGCAGCGACTGTATCTGAGAGGCGGCCTATGTCAAGCCAAGGACTCCAAGGTCTAACCAAATCGCGACTGGAACGGCCCTGCTACAGTACCTACCTTCTCCTAACCGTTCACCACCTCCTTGTTCTGCTGCCATGGACCGCTCGTTCTGCGCCTCTTCTCAGGCATGAGGTGTAGAGGGAAACCGAAAAAGTTCACGTCTTGGACTTAGGTGCCCAGATAGGATGAAGGGTGTCTGGAACACATATGCAGATAGATGTCAGGCAGACTGAAGCATTACACGCGAGCTATCAATCAGTCGTGCCAGCGTTCTCGTCCACTGTTATCATTGAGGTGAGGCTGGAGGTGAGTGCCATTTGGATTGGATCATCATGATACTCATTGCTTTGGCTGCGACGTACGACAGGAGCTGAAAACATACTGTACCGTACGTACTGCACCGCATGCACTCATGTACTGTGTGCAGAGCAAGAGCGGTAGCCGGGCTGCCGGGCTGCCGGGCTAGAGGGGGGATTCTATTGGACAGGAGAAGGTCAGGATGAAATAGTATGCAAAGCATGGGTATGGTTACCTCTGTCTCCAAGCGTGGGATTGCAACAGGGCATTGGGCATTTGGGCGTCGGAGCACGAGACGTGTAACTACCTCCTATCGTCGGTGCTTTCCTCCAGCGACCTGGGCGCACGATGAAAGACTGCTGGCCCCTGTGTCAGAGCCGCCCGTCGTGTCTTGCGAGTGGTCTGCATACTCGATTTGATGCGATGGAATGACTGAAATAAGGGTAATGTAAGGAACTGCTCCATTAGCATCATGCCCATTACCAACTCAACGACCTGCATACGTATTGCGAGGAAATGTCGGCATCTACCTACCAGGACTATTAAGAGGTAGTAGATACCTGCAGCCAAAGCAATTCGGAAGCCCTGTGGTTGGGTACCTGGGTAGTCGCAACTTGCACCTACCCACCGTCTTGAGCCTGCGAGATAGCCCTGGGACCCCTAATATTCTTGAGTGCATACCTACCTACTTACTTACTTACGTGGGTAAGAGGTAGGAAGCGTGTAGCTCCAACCCTTCCAACTAGCAACTTCGTCTAGGTAGGCAGATAAGTATGTAGATAGTTTACCAGCGCCAGGATGATTATACAGTCTGCAAACAGTGCCCAGGGGCTTACATCCCATCTCCGAACTCATATGCCAAGTGCCTTTCTCACGCCTGTATACGTGCGACGGAAACAGTCCTCCTTAGCTCCTTCAGCCCAATTTCGTCGTGCACCGTGTCTATCGAAGGGTGGAGCACAGTCTCATTATCTTCCATTCAAACACCACAAGAAGGACAAGCGAACAACGGATTGTCAGCGGCCCCTGATGGATATGCGTGAGGATCGACGCGTATTATTAAAGTTGCTCAGACAAGGCATGGCTTTCCGTTCCATCACTTCAATCACTTACTGTACGGAGCAGCAATGATGAGGCCGATGACGATACTCCGGACAGCTAATGCAAGACACAGTGCAGTCGTAAGTCGTTCCAGACATCAGGCTGTCTCTGTCTCGGTATCATAGGTAGCTCGTCAAACAATCTGACGCACGTCTGAAAAAAATTTCTGTGGTCTTAGAGCCGATGATTGCACCTGCTTTGTTCTGCTTCATCTGTCCAACATCGTTTGCATTGGCCCTGCAACCTGTTTGTTGAGTAATAAGGGGCTGGATGCCTACCTAGCATTGCTTCTATCTTGTCTTTCGAAGCTTCGGGATCTACATACAGGTCATGTTACCATGTATTGCATCTACGGTGGAATTTCATGCACTAGCCACATAGAACGGTTAGCCCCCATCTGCTTATTTGTTTAGGGAAGACCATCAGTTATGAACGGCCACTCTGTTTGAGGCCACAACATCAGGTCGACTCCCCTTATGAACTCATCATGCTTACGCTGCTCAGCGGTCAACCCGTAGATTTCATGGCTATCTAAGTACCTGACCTAATGCACGTCACACCATTCATGGTTTTCCCAGCCCATCTTCGCGTCTCCCTACAATGTTTGTCAGTGGAACCGGTCTCGTTGCCTTAGAAGGCATTATTATAGGTGAACCTCGCGGCGTGGGGAGATCCCCACGAACTATCAAATTTGACCACAGTCCAGCAGCCCGCCCGCATGGAGCTGGAGTGCTGTGTCAATATCCCCGAGGACATCAGGAATTCACACAGTAAAGAGCAGACCTACGAACGGATATGGTGGCACTTTGAGGAGGCGTGCCGTTCCTCAGTCGTACCCTGCTAGCAGCCTACCAGAGAAGATGGGTATTACTCAGATATATACATACCTACATAATTGATAAAAATTTTCTGCAAGCATGTGCATAGGAGGTTGGGTATTATAGGTAAAGGACCCTGAAGCTGTAGCAAGCTACCAGGAGGTAGGTATGTCAGGCATATACCACTGTACCTAGGATGAGTTCTGCCGCATTGCTGTATGTCGTGATCACCAGTAAAAGGGGGAAGATGGCTAACGTGTTGAACTTACTCTTAAGAGGACAATCACTCATACCAACCTGTGTAGAGTCGTACATGAAATGATGCGGTCTTTGAGAGAGCGATTATAGGAGGCGGCCATAAGCTATTAATGGGAGACTACCTACGTAAATGGCATCTTTTAGCGGCACAATGTTCGTTGCACGTTCGCCCCTGAGATTCATAGCGCCTCTACCTCCCAAAGAGTCGCATATGAATACGCAGTCATATATTGCTATCAGATATCTACATATATGGATCAAAGTACCTAAGTCACCAAATCTGCTTCCTCGCAGGTAGGTGAGGTACGTAGTTGCCGCAAATGATCATGGGGAGGGAAAGGTGAGCTGAGAGAGAAAATACCAGATATGCTCATAAGAAGTAGAAAGATAGATACTGTACGTGAGAAGTGTTAAGGTAGCGTCAGTTTTACATTGGATCGCCCATACACAAACGTGCATCACAAGTGCGTACCTACTATACAGTGACGCGATTCCGCGGACATGGGAACCACCACTTTACGCGTTTTCCACCTCCCTTTCTCTGCGTTTTATTAGATAATGAAGCGTGTTTTACCTCACAGCTGGTGCTGCACCACACGCTAGGTCAGCATGGACGTGCATGGCGCCACAGATGGCAGCATTGAGAATGGGGAGCAGGGCGTGTTTCTACTACTGCTACTGCCACTGCCACCTACCTGTACCTACCTAGTAGTATCTAGCGCTCCAGCCCCCTTAGAAGTCTGCATAAATCCAAGGCAGATGAACCGGCTGGATGGGCTACTCGCGCCGGAAAACCTTGTTGTCGACTTGCTCTGACCAATCGCGCGCCCCTGACGCGGTTCTACACGACTTCGAAATCAATTAAATCATGCGTGTCGTATCCAGCGAGCTGCCAGACTTCTGCCACTGTCCTTCGAGGATCCATCCAACCGCGTCCGGCTGGCCTGGATCTCCAGCTCTCATTAGAGGCCCTTCACCTATGTAGTCCGACGTCACACACCTCCTTGATCCACGTTGGCCTGGCTGGCACGCGGTAGGTACACTGCGTGCCAACCGATATTGTTGGTCGGTAGTCCAGCGCTCTTGCCACAACCCCTTTGATGGTGATCAGGAGTGGGATTGCGTTGTCGTCCTCAGTACGTACATAACCGAAGCCCATCCCGGCTGCAAAGCCTCCGGCCCGGCGCAATATCGACATCCTCCTAGCCCAAGAGCCAATGGTTGGACCGTTTCTTCGGTTAGTGGTTATACATAGAGATGCACGACGTGCCTACCTCCGCATCGCAAAGAATCTTGGAACGCCAACACCAGTCAAGCTAAGGAATGTGTTACCGGTTCCTGGCCTGTGTAATGGCTACTTGTACATAGGTAGTGAGGCCACTGGTTAGTCGCGAACCCAGGTACCCGAGCAGCACTCCTGATTGCCTGAAGGCGGAAAGCTATTTGTACTCCCGGCTTGGCGGGGTACCAGCGCGCAAAACTCTCATCACAATAAATACCTACCGTACGGGTAGGTGTGGTATATCTGCCTATGGATCTCGCTTCTTGCTGTATTGAAAACATGGCAAGAAAACTGAAGAGTCCAAAGAAAGGCCAAGGGGTCTACGGCCATTGCAACCCAGATTTCGGTCTTGCGTCGCTATAGAAGTGGAGGCTTTTCTGGAAGCCTCCTCGAGCAACAACTGGGACTCACTGAAAAGCTTGCAGCAGTATGTACATAACTACCCAGGTATGTACCTAGGTACCCTTTTTTTTTCCTTCTGGAAATGTAGAGAGCCCGGAGCAGCCTTCTCATCTCATATCAGGGTGGTATGCATATTCATTTGTTATCTCCATCTTCACAATCCGTTTTGGCTGCTTCAATCCGTTGTTCCAATCTTTGTCTGCCTGTCTGCCTACGCAATGTCTACGACGTCGTGGGCAGCTGCAAGCCATCGAAGGTTCGCTGCGACGTGATGAGTCAGTTCTCTAAACCCCATTCCATTATCTCCGAGCAAAAAGCATGGATCGGTCCCCATTGCTACCCAGCTTTGGACGGCCTCTGTGTACTGCAATTCCCGCAAACTCTCCCTGTCTGGCATGGTGGTAGCAAGCTTAGGGAAGCGGTCGTCATTGCGATGCCATTCTCCATTTCAAGAACACGAATTGTACGTATATTACCTTTCAATAGCATACGTTTTGGAAGGACTGGAGGAGATAATTGTTCAGGTGTGCCTCACGCTGCTTTATACATGTAGTTATGCATATAGTTATATGTACCTACTTAGGTACCTGATGGTTTGTGTCGAGACACCTTACATAGGTACCCTCCATACTGTATTAAAATCTTCGACTTCAAACAATGCAGTCGTTGGTACATTGCCTCGAACCACCACCACCACCATCGCGGGGCAGCATCTCAATGGCACGTTCAGGTCGTCGCCGCACGGACATCACAGCTCTTCAGCCTACAAAGTGCAGAGTCTGACCGCATTAGCCTACAGCCGCCATCGCCCAAAAAGAATTGCACGGAAGATCCGCCATGAGATCGCCATTCTGTCTATATCTGTATTTACCTATATATACCTAGGTATGAAATATGTGCTGGGGGCTCCGTTGGTCCAGCCTTATCTGGCTTTTAATTAATTGGCCATTTCGCTGAGACACAGGCAGCCCGCAGCCTCGTAGCCGCGTCCCGCTCTTTTACTTCCGGGTCTGCCACTGTTGGGCCGGGTCATCTTGAAACACTATCTTCCAGATGATAGACCCGAGACGTGGTAAAGTTTCTACGTCACACCAGCAGTGGCATGTCAACACGCGGCTGTCGCATTCTCTACCCGTCAATACTGGGGTTTGAATAGTCACATGAGAGCCGACCCGACGACGGAGCAAATCTTTTAACCTGAAACTCTACTATATATGTGCATCTACGTTATCGAACCAACAAGCCACCTCAACGGTGTCCAACGTGTCGAACTACATATCAGACCTGTAGTAGAGGAATTTGGCTGACGCAGTATAGTGTTCATTTAGCTACTCATTGCTCGGGATTTCATGCAAGGAGTTCAAGTCCACCTAGATCCAGTTGCTGCGGCAAGCTAAATAAAGCTACACCTAAAAACAGCACGCTCAAACCATCTGTAGAGCTATGAATCCAGCTGCTGAATCGAATCGTTATCTACTTGGGAATCCTCAGGCACGTATAGAGGTTGTAATGAATATCTGTCCTCCGCGACTATATATGTGATGTAACCAGATGAACCCCGGCCCATAGGCATACGCGAGTCATGCACGACGACGTCTATACCGGAGCTTCACATGATGCCGCATCAGAGGTAGATCTGTTAGCGAAGACAGTTCAGCCCTGGTCTCACAAATTGACACGGTTGGGGCTTTCGAACCCTTCTTCCCAAGCTCAGCCAGGCCTGCTACGGTAGCTACTATGTATGACATGATTCACCACTTCAGCCCTATGACAGGCCTACACTGTGCCACACTGTCCCGAGCTGTGCGCATCTTCGAAGCCGCGTCCCTACCTAACCCCCACACCCAAAATGTCTGTCAGGCATGATGCTAAGGAGCGTTCAGCTCAACATGCCATTTCTTAGGTTCTACGGGAATCCTGCCATGCGATTTGCCATTTTCTCGATGTAGACGGGTTGAGGCGTGCTAGATCACGCCATATGCCAGATTCCTGATTTTCTCTGGCGGCTTCCATCGAAAGCGGCTAGGTCGCCGAAGCAAAACCAGGCAAAACCAAGCTGTGTCCAGTACAGTCCAGCCAGTCAACGACGGACGACTAGCCACCCACGACACGACACTATCCGCGGACACTCTCGGGCGGTGTAGAGCATCAGTCGATGCCTGTGTGAGCATTCTCCTAATTGGCACCAAGCACGGCACGCAGGACAACTCTACCGGGTAGACTTGGCTGTCTGGGGCTCCGACACACTACAGCCAATCAACGCGCATGGGATGTGTCTTGGTCGTCCAGCCTAGCAAGCTTGGTTTTAGCAACTGCGTCAAGCCGGGTACGCCCACGTCCTCACAATCACATGCGCGTCAGCCACATAATTTTGCATTCCAGGTATATACCTCGAAGCTCGCGGTACTGAACAGAAGCAGTGGACAGGTATCCCATGCTCGGTAGCTTGACCTACGCAATCATCATCGAGATGATGATGCATCACGAATGCAGATAACTATACTCATTTAAGGCTTCTGAGTTTGTGACCCAGGAACTCCCCAATGAAAGACGCAGTGGCACTTTCCTTGGCCACGAACCCGCCCAGGTGTTGTCGTGAACTTCTAAGACCATAATAGGGATACCGTTGAGGGCGCATAGTGGCCAGCCTGACAGGCAGGTACTCTATTCTACTGATAGATGGAGCTACTCCTGCAGTCGATGGAATTCCAATTTACATGCGAAATCGCGGGCAGTGCCATTAGAAGCTATTTCCAGACTGGAGCAGGGATGACGAGATTAGCTGGTAGTTCGAGGGGCCGGCTAATGCCTACCTCCCATCCCTGTCCCT
The DNA here is from genome assembly GCA_022578815.1 of Xylariaceae sp. FL0016. Classification (NCBI taxonomy): domain Eukaryota; kingdom Fungi; phylum Ascomycota; class Sordariomycetes; order Xylariales; family Xylariaceae; species Xylariaceae sp. FL0016. The sequence continues at coordinate 78,861 of MU388785.1, forward strand.
CTCCTCTCTATTGAACCAGAACGACGACGGCTCGGCTGCCATTATCGTCCACATTGCCTTTTCTCGAGCGTAGGCGAGGTCCTTGACAATGCCGATACATCTGTCTGATTGATGATCCGGGTGCGTTTACAATCACTACTATCGATAAACGTCGCTTCACGAAGCGAGTCTCAGCTGAAGTGGCGCGGCTGACGAGGTAACATGAATATATGAAAGTGAAGTGGGAAAGTTGGGCCTCCCCCGGCTGACATCCCCAAACAGGTACCTGGAGTACCTACCATGCGAAAGTTGCGATGCAGTGCAACCTATGTGTCAGTGAGATAGTATGTAAATCTTTCGCGTGGTTTCCAAGTCGGTATGCCGGCATGAGATCTTGTGTCTTGATCGAGTTCATGTTGTCTTCGCCCTCGATTTCACCAAGATCCGAATTCCAGATGCATCCCCATCCTAGACGCCAGATAGCCTTGTTACGGAGAGCGCTGGACCATCTGACATGAGTGGTCAGCCCGTTTTGAGCCTCACCTCTCCATGGCGCTCTCCTATTGTGCCGCGCATCCAGAAAAAGAATATATCCGGTTCAAGACGCACATGTCAGCTTTTGCCATTCGTGGACGTCGGACTGCGGTCGCCATAGCAAATATGATTGCGATCATTGTGACTATTGGCGCCATTCCAGAAAGGGACGAGGCGCTTCTCAATGTGTATGTAGTCCTGTCTCGACCATTTCACCGGGCCACTGGAATGGATTCGGTTCTGGGGCATACTACCAGGATTGTGTAATAGTGCCCCGAGACCCTACTCTTAGGCACCTCAATGCGACTCTACAACCCGCCTCATTGATGCCTTTGGCTATTTGTCCGGCCCAAGATGCGTTCGGGAATTGGCAAATACGGTGAGATAGGTTTCTAGGAGTACATGAACCATACCCTAGTTGAGTGGGTGGTACATATATCACAGTCTCATCAGCCGGGCGACAGTGGATCGGATTCCGGGACGGATGTTCATGAGTACCTGAGTACAGCCAATCAGAAAAGGGGGAGGGGGGGGGGATCTACAATTGATCTTGCTCGTGGTATGTATTCCTTACCCCGGACTTGAGGCGAAGAAGGGCTTTTATTCCCATCAAGCCCGTTGCATATATGTATGTATGTATGTATGTAGGTGCGCTGTAGTGCAGCGTCACATTGTTCTGCTTGCGGGGAGCAGCCTGGGTATTGTATAACCTCAGGCACCTTTGGTAGTTAGTAAACGTTCCATAAGCAGGTCAGTGCCGCGGAACCATGATGAACCTGGGAACAGCAACAGCTCTATGGCGATCGTCTGACGCTTCTTGCGGAATTCGAGGACACGCACGCTGTTCCGTCCCGGTTGCGTATCGGATAATGTCGCCACGCCGCGAACAGACTCTCGACCATTTTTCCTGATTGTGCCTCGTATCTCATCCGTGTCAAGCAGCAGAAGTCTAGATTGGGTCGGTAAGTCAGAAGCAAAAGGCAAGTATGCCATGGCTTGTGCTTTGCTCCATCACTACCCGGAACAAGATTTCGTTCTCTTATTGTTCTTGTTTATTTTTTTATTTTATTTTTCATATCTCTTTACGGGATGGACAAGAAGCAGATACATAGCGAAGACGCGGCCAAACCGCCCATCGACCCCGGTAGTCAGCAGTCAGGCTCATGGTGCCGTTCTGGCAAGATTTAGTAGAGGCACTTGGACGCCCAGGCAGGCCCAGGCTCGCTTCAGATGCAAGTTGCCGCTTTCACATGTGGCTGCAACCCTGCTGGCGAAGCTGGGTGCTGCTCATCGAATCGCAATTGGCGACACGGCCGGATTCGCCTTGGTCTCATCATCGCCGGCTTTAGACAATGGGCAAGGGTCACACGAGATTGCAGAAGGACAAAACAGACGCGCTCCAGGTTGGCGACGTGCAGCCGGGTGCCCCATGACGCGTTTGCTGCATCTCACGCGGCCTGGAGGTGGGGAGGAGGCCTGGCCTAGGTCCTAGGACTCTCTGCTGGGAGGCCAAGAACCCAGCCAGCCAGTCCTCCAGCTAACCTGGCCTGTTTCGACCAAACCCAAGTAAGCCCATCATGGGCCGACTCCAGGCAAAGAATGGAGGACATTGGCCAGGATGAGTAGTCCTTTCGATGGTCTGTTTTGGTGTCGAGACTCGAGGGAGCCATTGATCAATCAGACACGCGAAAGGGCTGGTCAAACGGTAGACACAGCCGGTTCCGACAACTGAGCACTTTCCTGAAATGGCAGAACCTTGCCACGAGGAAATGGTCCTGCGCTGCGCTGCGCTGCGCTGCGCTGCACTGCACCGCACTCACTGAACAGCGCTCAGACAATCTTCAGGGATCTCGGGAGTTTTCAGCACGTCGATCACCAACAACGATCTGCCCAAACGTCGAAGCTCCAGCGGTGATTGGGAGAGCCGCGTCTATGGAGCAGTATGTATGGAGGAGCGCTGCAGTTGATACCGGTAGCCTTTGCGTCGACTCGATCATACATACACCGTACAGACTTACCAATCACAGTGGATCGGTGTCGCCATCCCCAGTCAAGAGGATTGGGGGGACACTGTCTCTTACGTTCTCTGCTACGTCCAAGGCTGCGAATCCCTCATCCTGTGCAGCCCTCACATCCCAGGTCAGCCCAGGTCACGACGCAATGGCACCGCCGTCCTGATCATCGCCGTCTGACCGATCACCGTCGGAAAAGGACCGTTTCAACTACGCCTGTTTTCCTGCGTCGTTCCCTGATCTGGTGATTGGCTGTATGATATGCATACGTATGTACTTAATGTACGTGGGCACCACCAGAGCCTCGGGTGGCAGACTCCCCAGTTGAGGCCAAAGCCAAAAAGAAACCCTGTGTATTACGTACGAATCGACAGCAGTGATAAGGATCAATTCGCACGGGAAGCTTGAGTGTCCTCTTCCCGCCTCGTCCTTTACCACATGGAGTACCTGAAGTACAGTACCTAAGTAATCTACTCAATGTGGCCTCGGCTGACACGGCTGGATGACCCTCCAACCTGAAATTCGTTAATGAATGATGCGGAGAGAAAAGACCCTGAATTGGGCAAAGTGGATGCGTTTCCTACCCAGCAACCTGACCCAGGTCCCGACGTGCCCGAGACCTCAAGATGCAAGGTAGGTTCTGCAGGTCTGCAAGGGAAAGATATGCTCGATACCTGTCGACGTATGTATCCTGGGCCCGCAATGAGCGCGAGCCACAGCTTACATTCGATGCTGCTATTCGTTGTCGCTGTTCACGCGTGTCTCCAGGCTCTGTTCTGAGTTTTACATGACACGGTCAGACTTCAGAGCTCCGCGTCGCCGGTGGACGATCGCTGGCCCATCAGCCACCAGTAAGTAGGTACAGTGTGCAGCCAAGCCCCAGCCGCGGCGTCATTGCGGGCGGCCGACTCCAGTGCATCGGGCGTACTGTATGGGTGAGCGTGCATATAATATTTTTTTTTCTTTGCATCGTCCACTACGCAGCACCACCGCCAAAGAGAATGCCCCAGCCATTCGAGGCCCTTGGAGAACAAGGACAGATTTTTGTCAGCTAATGACATGACTCCTAAATTTTGACGGCAAGCGGCGGGGTTGCTTTATTTCATGACCAGATGATAACCGCACAAGATCCATCTGGCTGCCCTGGTGACAGGAGCGGGATCGCACGCGGAGCCGGAAGGCTTCGCCAAAGAATTTTCCCTGTCTCTTTTTCTTGTCGGTATTCAAAGAAGGCGGGGGGAGGGGACAATTTTGAAGCATAGGGCGTGCGAGGAGGGACAACCTAGTCCCAGTGACGAAACTCAAAATCCATACAGTATCATCACCCGTACGAGGGACTCACGATGGTGAACGCGTCAAGTCGGTAGCTATCCCAAACGCTACCATCGGAGCAGGGCCTGCAGACAAGATGAAAATATTTTCTTCACGCGGCTGGACCCCACCACGACGTGCTTCACTTCTCGTACTTTCGAATCCCCGTGTAGACTCTATCCCATAGGCCATAGCTAACGATATGGACCTGAGCCTAGCTGGCACCACCTTTCGTGTGAGAGCCACTTCGCCATACGATTCTCCTCCAAGCCGATCTTTGCCCAGAGGCCTTCAACGACGAAGTGTCAATGCCGCCTCAACGCTCTTCCGGGAGAAGCTGCGAAGGACGCGACGGAGTTTTCAGCGAGGTGTTGAGTCGCCTGTTGGCGTTCGAATGCCACCGTTGATAAGGCGGCCTCATAGCACAAGGTAGCCTGCTCGTCAATATGTGCTACCAGTCACGTAATATACAGCATCGAGCTTAAAGCCGAATGATCCCCCAGCTAAGCTCGACATAGACTTGAGTTGAGGGTCACAGAGCATGCTTTGGAGACTGCCTCCCAATTTGTTGAGATACCTGAAGGGTGACAGCATTGCCAGCACGAGAAGCGGCAGAAGCATCAATATCTTCTCTCGGCAGTACTGGCACAATGGTGGTAAAGCTACCAGAAAAGGAGAACAGCGCGAAAGATCGTTCATACCGGGGCTTGTGGCAGGACGCTGGCATTTGGTTACTTCCCACTCTCCGGCTCCGCCCCCCTCTTCCAGTCTTCAGGCTATCATGTCCGCTACGAGTGTGATCCTTTGAGTTGCTGTTATTTTCGTTAGGCTCCCCTCGTCAGCGCGTTTTGGAGACACTAGGGCCCAGTGTCGAAATCATAGTACTCGATGGCGAGGCAGTCAGTACTTAGGCTCAGAGTAAAGCAACAAGTCCTTAGACATTACACCTCTACTGTGTAATGTCTGCAAGAAGTTCATATGCCATTGCCGTTCCATGTGGCCTAACATCCTGATACAAGGCAGATGAGAAAAAGCTTGTCAGAAAGACAGGCACGCAGTATACTTCATACCAGCTTCATCGATGGAAACGATGAGAAAGAGGCTCAAGCGACACAAGGGGTATGCTCAAGGGAGCAAAGGGATCCAGGAGACGAGGAGCGTGGGTTTCTGGATAGGGCTCAAGTTGAATTCGTCATTAATTTTCGGGTTTGGGGCCATTTGGACCTTTATTTCCCCCGCCTGGTGTATTAGACACACCCTGGTTATCTACATGTATATTCTGAAGGGTAGTAGAGATTGCCAGACGTAGGAGGCATTAAGATGTGTGGGTGAGTATGTATATTTAAGTAAGGCCCGCAGGCACCTGCTTGAAGTAAGGAGGTGTACCTATCTAATGCAAGGATCTGCGATTGTTCAGGGCTAAAATAAGATGCGATTTCTGTTTGGCCGGCTCTCCTTCTTTCATTTGGCTGGCTGTCAGTCAGGTAACTCACACAACGTCGCCAGCGACGCTGGCTTTACGGGGCCTCTTCGCAGCATCGGACCGATGATACACTCTCGCATTAGCGAGTGGTCGTGCCCTTTCCAACAAGACACCATTTCATGAACCTAGGCCGACAGCAAGCCTCTTACCCCTGGGGCTTCCTCTTCCTCTTTCCAGACGTAATGGGCGGCGGGACTTGAAAATAACTTCGCCATATGGGTGGGGATTTTGCCATCTCCGCGTACCCGCCTTCTCGCCGTGGCGCAACACGCATCCTACTCGAGCGGACCGCCTCCCGGCCTCCGTCTTTGGTTTTCCTATATAGCCCGATAGCCAGTTCGCTCTCCCCTCTGGTCCCCTGAACATCATTATCCGTGAAAATTCCACTGCTTCCATCTCGGAGCTCGTGCAGGAATACCACGCGATCTGGCGTTTGAACATCGTCTTGCAACCTCTTGAACTCGTCGGGAATATTCAGCTCAAGGCGCTTGAACGAGTCATAGCGCAACTGTCCCGGTAGCCGTCCGGCCCCCAGCACGTCTCGTCGGTCTTCCCCCAGCCAGATCCTTTTCTTCGCCGGTGCCGAGGATATGTAACAGGCCTCGAATGGCACCATGCCACTTAACCGATCCTTGTATCTCACCCGGGCCAGCCGGCCATCTGGAGTTCGACGCAATTTGTCATCTACCAACACTGGGAAGAAGCCTCCTATCTCCGGGTAGTTCTCGGGCCAGACAGCCTTTGTTCCCTCGCCGACCAGCGAATGCCCTTCTCCATCCCCGCACACGGTTACGAACATCTCAAAGAACCTGAAGTTCACGATGCCATTGGCCGTGGCCAGGTTGTGCTGGATCCCTTGCGCCGGATACGTGGCAGGATCGATGTTGAACCGATTCAGATCTGTGATGTGGATGATGGGAAAGGTCGCACCGCTATCCAGTACGCTTTCGAGAAGCACCGAGTATCTCTCCCTGTCTCGTATGGGGAGCAGTCTTGCAACAGCGGACTTCATGTACTGGGGCGAGCCTGAGTCCCGACTCGGTGCCGGAACGGGCTTCACAGCAGCCACCAAGTCACGATCTACGGTAAACTTCTGCAAGATGGGATAATCACCGATGCCGTAATCGTCAGGAAGGATTCGCCGGTCAACACAGACAGCCTTCTTCGCCAGAGCCTCATGGCCTGCTCCAGCCAGAGGGGGTTCGTGCCACAGCCAGCCGCGTCCATGTCTGGCGTAATACCGCGCCAGCCTCTCTTGTCTGTCGACGCAGAAGGATTGGTAGGTGGGACAGGTGTCGACAATGTGGCCCGCGTATATCAAAGTGAAGTTCCTCGAATACTGTATTCTCCCAGAGTCGTAGCCTGCGAGGGCTGCCCGGATGTTGATCTCTTCATCAACACATTGACACGTAGTAAGCGCCCACTTCAACGATTCGACGCGGCAGGCGGTCCGATGCTTTTCTTCTCGCTGCTCCCTGCAATGGGGTCAGCTTGCGAAGGGATGGGACAGTTGTGGCTGGAAATACTCGGGCATGTTGTTCTCTTCACTGTCCTCCATTTCTGCTCTCTCCTGTATCAGCTGTGCCAGAATTCTTCTATTGTGCGGCACTTGGTGTGGCGAGTTCTTTTCATGGTGACTGACAATGAAGCGCTGCTGCTCTATCTCGCGGTCCTTCTCCTCGATATAACTTAGATTTTCCCCCAAGCTGCCAATGGCCAAGGTTTCCCAAGGCCTCAAATTACGGCCGTCTTCTGTAGACAGCCCAGCTTTCTCTCTCATCTGAGCATTCTCGTGCTTCTGCTCTGATCTATCCACCTCGTCTACGCCGTGTGCCGATTTTGAGGGCAAGTTTCCACGTAGCCAGGTATCGGATGGTTTGCTGCCTTTTTCTAAACGGCCTCGTGACCGGAGCCTACGCCTCTGTCTAGCCATTAATTCATCACTGGATAATTCCGACGAGCGTTGGATGCAACTCCTTGTTGTTGTCATATCTTCCTCTGAAGCTTCAGGATCGGCAGGACAAGGCACATCTGCCCGCAGTCGCTCGCGAGCGGTCATGATGTCCATATGAGTTGTGTCGATGAGCTCCAGAACAATCTCGGACCCTCTTCTCTCGCATTTCCAGATGATAAGAAACTATACTACAGAAACCCCCATAATCTTACTACACCTCCTCCCATAAAGAACATATCGAGAGGTACAAGGGGCAGAGGGTGTCCGCAAACGGCGCAGGGGAAGAACCTTAGACTTACGCAACCATACAATGGCCCACGTGTCTCACTTGCGGGAAGGGAACAGGACTAGACTGGCATTCTTTGTCCCTACTCAGCGGCAACCTAGCAGGCAACCCCTTCAAGGGAAAGGGCTTGTCGTTGGAATGTCTACGGCCCATCCCTAACAACAAGAAAATTCCTTTCCAAGGGAGACAAGAGAGGCGCATAACGTCCAATACCTCTCTACCGCCCCCCACCCTTGGAGACTTTCTCCTGTTCTCACCTTGCTCACCCATGAAGGATGAAAGGAGAGCACTGATTCGCTCATAGCGGAAACACGCTGTATCCTGTGGCTTTCTCACCTTCTAGGAGTGATTGATCCTTCACGAGGTTGGCGACATGATGGCGACCCGAACGGCACCGATGGCCTCATACAAGGCTGGTATGGCTCTCTTTCTCGCGCTTGGTGACAAGCATGACTGACTTTTGATGTGTGTTTAGCTACGCCATTTGACTTCAATGCCGGGGCGCCCAATGCATCCACTTCAGCTGGGCCGATACCAGCGGCTACAGAGAAGGCTAAGATGAGGAGCCTACATTCACAGTTGGCGGTCATTGATGCTGGAATGAAAGTGACTAAGGCACATATCGCCAGGCTCTATCGGAAACAGCTGGCTCAAGCGGGGGGTTACCCATCACTTTCGAAGTCGCAAGCAGATACCAGCGAAAAAACAACATTGACCGGAATTTTCGGCAACAGAGATCCCTCGGGCACGCTGCCTGCCATAATCCAGTACTTGAAGCAGATGGACATGAATAGTGCGAACTTCCGCATCAACCTCGCTGGCATTAATGAATATATCCAGAAGGCAGACAAAGAGCGCAGGACTGGCCATGCGGCGTTTCAGAATGCTCGCGTAGCGAAGCAACTCGACGAAGCTCTGCTTCTAACTAGGATCCATCAGTATTTTGAGCAACACTATCCGGTCTCCCGGTTCACCACCGTCCCGGCCCCTCGTACCTCGTCCCGCATTATTCGGGGGCCTCTGCGCTCCCAGCGTCTTCTGCCATATCCGGTGGCATTTCCCAAGCCGCTTCCAGATAGAGGAAGGAACGGCTTCAGACGCTTCGAAGCGTATTCTGGTACCGCAACTAAGCTTTTCAACAATACGAGCTTACTGCTGAACGTTGCGCCGCTGCAGGTGAACACGGGGGCAGGTACACGAAGCGAGCTTTCCCCGATGTTCCGCGAATATGATCAGTATGTACAGTCCGAGAGATCATTCTTTCACCATGAACGGAACAACTTGACGCCCGCGAATAAGCAGAGGCCTTTTCAAATCGAGAATACGGCTTTTGAGATTTTCCTCCAGGTAGGTCCGAAGAATCTGGCTGGACAGCCGGCTCCGGAGTACACCTTGAGCTCAACCACGCCCAAGCCGAATCAGTTCTATGTTCGGCGCGGTTGGCAGCGAGCGGCCCTTATGGCGTGCCTGAATCAGCTGTCCAATGATGAGAACCGCGTGGTCAACACCCGCTGGACTCGGCCCATCATGCCTGCGATCCAGCCACAAGAACAGAAAGACCTGGTCTTCTACCCCCGCGTGCGAGATCCAGCTTCTGTGTCGGACGTTGATAAAGACCCTTGCCCATGGTTTCACTACGCGAACCAGTATATGCAGTTGGTGGACCATCTGGCAGCCTGGGAGCGTCGTCGATACAACCGAGAGAACTGGAATAACTTTTGCCGGTCCGCCTTGCCCATCAACTTTCGCGGGCCACGAGTATATCAAGGCCACTCTGTTTACGACGACAATTGGCTCAAGATTGGCGAGCACCTTGATGGGTTGTTGTCCCTCCTGATGGACACGTATGGAGCAGCCCCACGCCAGTTCTTGAGGGCCATTCTGAGAGATATCGATGCCGGGAAGCGCGGGGACGTCCATATGCCGGATTACAACCGACGGAGTATTGCCCGTCGTCGCGCTGGCAATGATACTCTCGATGAAAACAGCGGCGAGGCTGGTGTTGATCCCGTATTCAATTCTAAGCTAGTAGACGAGCATGACATCGCCTGGCTACGATATCTCTGCGAGCCGTCAAGGACGGTGTCATCTATGGACCCAGCGCACCAACTGACGGACAACCTCTTGCAGCTCTTTGACAGCAAGCTGCAAGAGTTTTTCTGGGATTTCACGGCCAGTGGCTCTCCAGGCAGAGAAATAGTGGATAAATTTCTCTGGGACGATAGCGCAAGTATGCGAATGCAAGCCATCTACGACGAATGGGAGCCTCCAGATATCTATACTGCTTTGGCCTACATCAACGGCTGCCATAGGACGCAAGTCAGTGTTTATACCAAACCACAACCGAATCCGCTACATCCGAATAAATGCTACCAGTTCTCGGCGGAAGAGGCCGAGGTACTATGTATTATGCTGCAACAGCGGGGAAGATGCGTGTGAGTTTTGCTCTGCCATGCCTATCATCTGGATATTTATGACCACGACACTAACATGAGCCAGCTACATCGGTCCGACCGACTCCAAGCCTCCGAGAGTCGGGCGCCCGTCATACACACTGAATCCGGAAGACCGGGTGTGTTGGAGATATCCAGACGAGAACGAATTCCACGATACCCGAAGAGGATACATGAATGCTATGCTGGACTTCTACGATGGGGCTTATCCTTCCCCGGGGCAGAGACAGCTCACAACTCCGGACCGCTCCAACGAGCTAGTAGGGTTGTTGGACCATGCTGGGCCTACTGTAGCAAAGGAGATGGCTCTCCTGGAAACAATAGTCACGACAGAGCCGCGGCAGAGACAGGCTGACAGAAGAGAGTTCATCAAGCACCATCTCGTGTCTGAGAGGCGCTTTGCCGTAGGCGATGCGCCCCAGAGAGCTATAGAAGAAGCGCGCCACTCACCATACTGGGAAGACCTCTTGGACTGGAGAACGGTCTATTTCGCTGATGTGGAACGGCTTGGACTGAAGAACTCGCGGGCCAGACAGTTACGTCAAGACGTGAATAACCAGGCAGCCGGCTGGACGGTCAAGCAGCATCTTCTGAAACAGTCAATTCCTGAACTGAAAACACCCGAGAGAACAGTCCAGTTCTTTCGAAACCTCGCTTACCGCATGGGTTGTACAATGAGGCACATCGAACTGATTCGACAAAGGCTTAGTTACGACGAACCTCTTCCACCAAACCATCAACTCCCTGAGCAATTGGATATGGACGTTGGATTAAAGGACCCCCGACCAGCGAGCACCATCCCAGGCCCGAGGATGGCCGTAGATGCTACAAGTCAAGTTATATCTTGTCGCCAGTGGCAGACTGTATCCGAGCAAGACTACAACAGAGAGGTCCAGCACTGGAGAGAGACGATCGACCGAGGGATGGGCGAGGTTCCATTCCTTCCGCCCAACATCCAGGAGGTTCTAGATCGAGCTGATCCTCGCGGGTACTTTCGTGGACGCATCAACGACCAGGATCCATGGGATATTATGCGAAAGGGAATCATCAACGACCTGGTTGAGAACCGGGTAGTTCTGTATCCTGGTCGGCCTACCGCCTTTAGGGACCTGACGAATCAGGCTTACCAAGGTGTTGAAAGACCGAACCTCTTTGCCTGGGCAACAAAGGAACAAAGGCGATTCCAGGCACGGCACACTCGCAAAACCTACTTCAGCCTTAGGCGATGGCCAGTTGAGCACCAGCCTGCCGCTGTACAAGAGGCTATTCGCCACCGCAAAGACGAAGTGATACGCATCGACCCGTCCCAGCCAGGTCAAGAACACGGCATTCTAACTTATCGCCTGCCTACGCCCGACACACGAACAGGTCACGCACATCCGCTAGGAAAGGAGTGGCATCATCCACTGGAAGGAACAATGCGCGGACGAATGCTACCAACGCCGTCAAACTCGCCTGAGCCACCGACTGTGGCACCGACGGCAGCAACGACAGCAGCAGCACCGACGGCAGCGGTACCGACGGGCACTATCAGGCGGAACCAGAATCCAATCAGTCGACGAAACAACGTCTTCATCCCTGGACCTGCCGTCTTCCCTGCAGGTGAGACGTTACTACAGCAGATCTCGATCAGCAAACAACTGGAGCAAGGTAAGTAGACCGGTGGTCTCATGGCGAGGGATGGAGCTAACATTACTCTCCTGCAGCACTGTATCCTCAGCCGGCATGGTACAAGAGGAACCCCAGGTATTGGTGGGACAGGTACACGGCTACTGCTCCGCCCCAAATACCCTTGCTTCCAGAGATCGCTAGGGCGAACATACCTCGTAGCAACCCTCGGAAGCGAAGGATCCCGGCCGAGTTCCAGAAGACATTCGACCCGAAGAGGCCCGCCAACTGGCGGCAGATCCGCCGTCAACGGAGACACTCTCACAGCAGCAGTGATAGTGATGACAGCGGTACACCAGACCCGCGTGGGCACAGCTGCGTTGCCAAAACGAAATATCGCGAGATGTTTCCGAACGACAAAGGCCATGTGGAACTCCCACAGAACGGCAACCGATATTCCAGTGTCAGGAGCGCCATCATCACCAGCATTGCCCGACAGCATCCCGAGGTCAAAGTACCGTCGCCTGCAGAGTTTGACGAAGCTCTCGATCAAGAAGCCACCAACTTGAAGTGGAAGAGGCTGGACTCGAACCGCTGCAATTTCGTTTTCGAGATGATCTCGGTGATGATGCATGTCTGGGCTCAGACTCAGGACGACAAGCCAAGGCTACAACTCGGACTCGTCGTTGGGCCGGAGAACAAGGCGTTCCTGGTCGATGGGCCTGCGATCTTTGACGTGGAGGAAGATGATGCCATCATGGTGGTCTGGATTAAATCTAACCTTGAAGTGGTCCTCGGGCAGAAGCCAAGAGACATTTTCGACACGCTTCATCCCGACGCCATGACCAAGGCAGATCGCGACGGCGATGCCAACCACTTCTCGGCTCTGGATATGCAACCATGAGACAAATGTGATTGATATTGGTATGCACTCAAGGAACAGCGGGAGACCGCGGATGGTCATGGTCCCAAGACGAGATTTCCTTTGTTTCCCCGACCGAGAACGACTGCCCATCACAGTCATCCATTCATTATCTCGGGTCCTGTATTGCCTTAATGCTTAGTGGGATAGTAGACCGCGAGACGACCATATCTTTTTGGTATCAGGCGTAAATTACATTTTCCTGTATTCTAGCTACACAGATAGGTGGCCCTGGGGAAAACCCTTTCTTAGTTCGACCTCTCATGCTCTGTCCCATCGTGATTTGTGATGAATTATCTTCACTAGACCGTGACCACTAGTTTGCCAATACCTCCTTTGCTCTTGAATACCCTTTGACATTCGTTTCTTACAGCCTCGAGATCTTCGAGCTTCACAGATCGTGTGACCGCCTTGACTTTACTTGTAGCAACCAATTCCCCTGCCAACTCGACGTCCTCCCGAATGCCCAGGTTGCCAGACACAAACATGTACTTGATGCCCGTGCCACTTAGTTTGTAAGCATACCACCACTGCGCCAGGCCCACAAGCCACTATAGCATTCGGAGTCAGCAAATACTCCATCCGGACATGCAGGCATTGTTTCACTGTCAGTCACGGAATAGATCCTAGGAGCAGGCGCTGCGCTCATGCAAGCTAAGTGCTTCAGCCCCGGGGCCTGCCAGCAAAGGTGTGGGATAGTCTGAGATACTACTTACGAAGATCCAGAATGGTAGCTCCGGCAGTAGCTGACGCAGGATACTCGGAGGCGGTATACTGCTGATGGAGACACAGACGCCGCGGTCGCGACGCAGCAGCGTGAACGTGCCCACCAAATCCCACTGCGTGTTGAACACGACGTCGACGCTGCCGGGTAAGATAGCTTCCGTCAGCTTCGTCGTCGTGTAATCGACGACCTGGTCCACGAGCCCGGGCAGATACGTCTCCACAAGCGACACTTTCGCCGTTGAGACGCTCGATATGATCTTTGCCACCCCGTAGTGATTTTTCAACACCTGGATCGCAATCGCCCTCGTCCCACTGAGTGCCCCGGGTACGAATGCTGTCGCTCCCGCCAGCCCCTCCCCGAGACCTTGCGACCGCAGCAGGCGGTCGGCCTCGCGACACGCCTGCAGTGCCGTGACAGTGAAGCCGAGCAGCGCGGCGACATCGACGAAGGAGGCGTGCGTCGGCTTGTGGAGGAGCAAGGGAGCGGGCGCGAGTGCGTACTCTGAGGCGAAGCCGCCCTCGGTGGAATAACGCAACGGTCGGCTGTACATATTCACACCGTAGACTTTGTCGTCGGGCTTGAAATCGCGGACGGCGGAGCCGACCTCAACTACCACGCCAGACTGCTTAGGTTCGTCAGCAGCTAGTTTGCCTCGAAAACCAAGAGTAATACCCTCGGATACGAGCCTACTTTGGTAACGGGACAAGACTCACACCTTCGTTGGCGATGTAGATGGGAAACTCGGGATTCCTAGGCACTGACTTCAACCAACCTCGTGCAATCTGGGCATCTCCGGCTTGTATGCTAGCCGCGTGCACTTTGATTAATACGTCGTTGGGACTAGTAATGCGAGGCACCGGCACATCTCGTACTTCATACGCGCTTGGCGTGCAATACCGTGGCGCTACGAGAGCGTGCACTGGGAATCTAGCAGTCAGTACCTGATCCCATGGCAAGGTCCCAGGAGCCTTGAGGCTTGTTCGAAAGACACCATCTCTCGTGGAAGAAAAAGAACTTGAAGTAAACAGAAAACATAGAGTTGATTTTGGGAATAGCTCACTGGTAGGAGGGAGTCCGGTCATCTTAGGGGAGGACGGAGACTGAGATTCAAGGCCAGAAAGGCACCTTGAGAAAATCCAAGTCAAACGGAACAAGCATGATGAATAAGAGAACGGTCGATTATCTATATATTTATACTTATAAGTTGTCTCCATTAGACCCAATATCATCCAGCTGGATACTGTCGCGCCATCTGGGGCTGCGTTGAGGGTTCACCGAGCATTCGGTGGGTGACTCCGAAAGTGGGCCCCGACCGCCGAATCCCCACCAAACATGCGCCGGGTGGCTTCTCGGGTCGTGTCTTTCCTGCTTTCCAAGTCTAAACAAGTCCAACCAGGTACGTAAATGACTAATACTCGCATTCATCGAGACTTTCTTTCGACAGATAGGCACAAATTATTCATGTAATATGGCCGTAGAAGCTACACTTGCATACATCTGCCTGACCTCGTTATGTCAGAGTACCACACCTACCTAAGAGGTAGTTAGACACCTGAATCTACCTCGAGTATTAAACGTCTCATTGATGACTTAATACCTAGGTATCACAAACACCATGTTTTGTTCGGAGGTATTCAGCAAGATGGCGACACCAAACCACTTGAAAACACGGTTTTCCATTACCGCAACACCGTGCATCTATGTAACTACCCAGGTATGCTATCTGCCATTGCCATCAATTCGCGCCATCCAATATAAACCAGGCTCTCTTATCAAGTCAACCAGAAGGGCCAGACACCGTGAAACATAATGCAAAACGGAGTTGGGAATACAGCGACCCTAAACCAAACAATGCTTGCTATAGAGAAATCTCAGCAATTCAAGCAAAGAAAGTAACACCGTATCGCAGGAACACCAGTGCCTCCCTATCCGTGATTCATTGCATTCCTGTCCCGTCAAATCAATATCGCGTGTCTCAGTAGAGCAGTTTCGCCCTGCCTGACCTTTGTCCACATCCTTATTGCGTACGGTAGAACTTCTTGTACAACAAATGTAATAGCAGATTGACATTCAACCTGAGCCGCCCTTCAAACAGATTCATGAATTGGTGTGCTTCGAATTGGGCTTGCAGGAGATCCTCGATAGGAAGGACGGCGCTCGCCCCCGGAGTCTGGATGTGGCCCCTGCTACCCTCGAGATTAAAAACGCCAACTTCATCGCACGAGATGGTGAGGTTGATGCTGCTCCAGTCGCGTTCCGGCACACCCTCCCATGATACAACCACCCCCTTTTCCGAGAGAGCTCGGACGCTGTACTTGTACGATCCGAACTTAGGTACTCTACCGGAACGTTCTAGTTCTCGCTGGTGATTGTATTGTTTCGTGAAAGGGAGGAGGAACCGTTTTTTCCTACCTCGAAGTGTTAGTATCTGTTATACCTCAAGCATCACAGGGGAAGACAAAACGTACCCCTTGTTCTTCTGTAGCGTTGCCATGGCCTGCTCGATGTAATCGTCGTAACTCTTGCGCTGCTGCTCGAGATACTTGGCCTTCTCGTGAAGGTTTCCGAGCGTTGCACTGACTCCCTCTAATTCTCGTTGGCGTTGTATCCTGCGACGACTCTTGGTCCGAATGTCTAAGGCTATGGCATTCAGGATGTCTTGATAAAAGTTATGCTTGGACACACGACCCATCTGCTCCAGGCGCATGATATTCTCCAGAGCATTACGCTTCATATCATAGTAGGACATGCGAGTCACGTCTACCATATTGGCGTCGGAATAGGCGCCTTTCGTGCTGCTGCCGGAGTTGAAGTCGTCGCGTAGAAGTGTTTGCCATTTATGTTCATCTTCCCGGCTCGGTGGACGTACCAGGATTTCCAGAAGATTGGCCCCCGTTTGGACTCGGATGATGTATAGAATGCATCGTTTTGTCTCCATAAATAGGGCCTTGACGTCCGCTTCGGGGTCGTCAACATTGTGCAGTTTGGGGGTAAGGAACATCTGGATGTCGGATGAACCGGCAGCGTGCATTTCATTTTCGTTATTTTTTGCACTACCCAGGTCCTGAAGAATCTCGCGAAGAACATCGTCTCGACCAGAACAAATACTGGTAACGTCTTGGGCCACGAGGGTATGGATGGCAAAGATATCAGTCATCTTGATGTAGAGTGTAGGCCGATTCTTGGCATAGAGGTCGTTGAACTCATCGATATCAAATGTGCTTTCTGCGTCGGATACTGATATCAAGTCGCTCGTAATGTGCGCAAGTCGTTCCATCGACTCTGATACGAAGGCGTTGAGTGGTTGAAGATAAATGTTCTCCCCGCCAAACGGACGACCCGATGCGACCTGACTGAGAACTTTTGCTACTTCGCTCAGGTTACGTTTTTGTAGGGGGCTAAGAGTCTTTTCGATAACCCCGATCTGTTCGGGGTGAATTACTGCGGGCTGCAGATAGAAACGCCATATCCAGTTGCCTACAAGTTGTAGCACATGGTGTTGAGGCTCATTCTGGAATCGGCTGCACAAAGCTTCAAAAGTCTGCTGACAGATGAATCGCAGACCGTACGGCATTCTGGGTAGCAGCTCTTCCAAGGCCAGGAAGAACTGGTCACATATCTCCCTGAGATCCCTCAAATGATCAATGAAAAGCTCCCGCGTTTCCGGGTCCTTGATCGCAAGGTCGCGAGAGATATCAAGTGGACGTCGACTGGGCTGTCCTGTCCGAAGCTCTTCGTTGTTGACAGCCGATCGATAAATCTGCATTGGGTCGCTCTCCAGGTCCAGAGCAGGATCTTCGACAATGTTGTCGCGGATGAGCGGACCGAGAAACTCTCTCAGGAACTTCCGGTCGCGCGGCGATCGAGTGTAGTTACCAAGGAGCTTGGCCCAAAAGTAGTTACCTCGTAGATAATCTTGAATCGATGTACACGTCTCCACTTCCTCTCGGATCGACCTTGCAATAAGCTTCAGCAGGTAATACTCCTCACGTCTCTTTTGAGCAAATCCAAACAGTCCCATCATCAAGAGCTCGATGCGCTTGCATTCCTTCTCGGCTGTGCCCTGCTCACGAATGCGTCTGAAGAGCCTGGCCAGGTATTGTGGTTGGGTCTGAAGGTTGAAGAAGAGCTGTTGGTACGACTCCAGCTTCTTTCTAGAGCTCTTATTGAGCGCCTTCAGGTCGAATTGGTTGGCCGAGGACATGGAGGAGTTGGCCAACACATTGCTGGCATGACCCCCGAAGTTGTTCTGATGGCGGACGACCTCGTCCAGGGTAATCTTGTTCTTGACCAGCAAAGCGATCTTAATATCGAGCTGGTCAATGTATTGCTCGAGCATCTCATTCTGTCGGACTTGTTGTACGACAGTCTTCCGCATGCGCTCGAACTCGACCTCTTCGTTGAAATCAAAGTCGCTGTCGTTCAGGAGATGCACAAAATTCTTCACAGCTCCAACAGGGGGGTTCTTCCCGGTAGTAAGGCTCTTGTATGCCTCGCCTTGTAGCTTGCCACGGACGAAGCTCTGGATCTTGACGACTTTCGACATGTTCTCATTGAAATGTTTCTTTTTAGCAGCAAACTTCTGACGCACGAGGTACCCTTGGGTGAAGGCTTGCAGTTCAACGATGGATTCCTCATACTCATCGAGTTCGTTCAACAATTCGCCGAGGCTGCAACGTAAGAGCATAGCGCGTGCAAGCGCTTGTAACGAAATGAAGCCCTCTTCGTGAGACCCCAACTCGCTGAGGAACGCTTCGTGCTGCCTTCTATACAGAGACCCGCGTATCATAGCTTGTAGGCTGGTAATTTCAGACGTCTGCGAGTCCAGGGCATCAAGATCTATCGCAATTTGCTGGCGTCTAAGCATACCGCGCGCCATCGACTGAAGTTCAAGTACCTCGGCCGCTGAAGCTTGCAATGCTTCCAATGTCTCTGTGACGTCGCGCCGGACAGCTGCGGCTCGAATATGGGCCTGGAAAGACCCGATCTCCTCGTTGTGTTGCTTGAGCTCGGCTTTTGTTGCGTGAATATCTTGCCGCAAGAGATTTCCACGGCCTATAGCCTGTAGAGCTTCCCATTTTGGCGCGAAGCTCTCAAGAGCTTGTTGTTGTGCGCTGATCTGGTTCCTTATCGACAAACCCCGGGCAGCAGCCTGTAAGCTCGTGATAGCTTGGGCCTCCTTCTCCAGGAAAAAGAGGTCCTGGCTCACTCTTTCTCGTGCTAGCATTCCTCGAATTGCGGATTGAAGCTGCATCACAGGCCCAGCCATGCGGGTTGTCTCTTGCTGCTGGGCAAATACCTGCTCGCGGGCCAAATATCCCCGGCACATGGCTTGGATATTTCGCAAAGGACCTTCCTCACGCGACAATTGAGATTTTATCGCTTGTGCCTCATTCCTGATCTTTGCCGCCCGTAACAAACTTTGAAGCTTGATGATGTTCTTTTCCTTGCTCTTCCAGAACTGCTCTCTGTCCATGATTCTACTGCGGAGTAGGAACCCTCGGGCGGCACTTTGGAGTCCAACGGCGAACTTGCGCATCTCAAGTCGGTACCCTATGATTTGGCGAGTCCAGTCTCCTCGTACGCGAGATTGGAGGTCGATCAACAAGTCCTCCGAGTCCCAGAGCTGCTGCATAACATCGGCGAGTCGCATACGACACGCAGCACCACGCATTTGTGCTTGCAGGTCAATAACGGTGGCCTCGTTCTCCCCTAGCTCCCTATCAATACGCTCCTCCTCGGTTTCTTCCGGTTCTGGTGTGGGAGCTTCCACGCCAAAGTCGACGCCCATGTTGCCGAAGCTGGGCATATTAACACCTAATTTGTCTAGTCCCTTCTGCATAGCTTCGAGTTCGTGATGTTCAAACTCCAGCTGGCCGACTAGGTTGCCGATCCTAAAGTCCACGATTCCTTTCCTGAACAGAAGCCAACTCAGGGCATGGATACAATAAATCACTTTTGGGATATTCTTCTTCTCGTATAGATCGATCAGCTCAAAGCGGAACAGATCAGGCAGTTCGACCTCATCCAGGTATCGGAAAAAGGTTGCGACGTTGTCCCAATGCCTTGCTTGGAGGCGCGCATGGCGGAATATGCGAAATCGTCGCTGAGGATTCAACGCCTCGACAACCTCGGCCAGTGTAACACCGTCTCTTAGGGCTTCTTCAAGTTCGACGATGGGCGGAATCTGGCGGTGAATTATGTCCTCGATCCATTCTTTGGCTTCGCCGATGTGACATAAGTACTCGTAAGCTTGCAGAAACTGTCGTTGTTTGTCCATCCAATTGCGTCCTTCGAACCCGTAACGATCTCGCTGAGCACTCATTATGCCATCGGCCGTCCCAGCGCGCTGTAATCTACGTCTACCACGCATGCCAACGACTTCTTGTGCAGGAGAAGTGATAGAGAATCCGTCGGGGGACCCATCTTGCGCAAGTTTTGACAGCGTTCTTAATTGACTGGTGGAGGATCGACCTAGCTGTTGGAGGTCTGGGGCTGCCAGGGGAGAATGCGCAACTGCATTCGAGTACGCAGCGCTTCCAGGTGCATTTTGTCGTATCGAATCTGAGCGAGTAAGAAGCATGGAGGTTGGGCGCGAGTTGCTGGAACGAGAGAGAGGGCTTAAGGTGGGCGAAGTCCTCTCATCCCGTAAGGAAAGTCTGCCGATATCAACACTTTGACCTCGCTCGTGGCGATCACGGCGTGGAGGTGTGGAAGGCGGAGATTGGCTGCAAGCCGGAGGCTGTGGAAGCGGCCGCAAAGATTGTCTGGCTGACATGTACATATTTCCCGTGTCTTTGTTGTGCTCATCGTGTGTATTCCTTCTAGTGGTCGGGTGCCTTATAGCCGCTTCACTTTTGCCTCGCTTGTGCCCAAATGCCGTGGCGCCGTACCCATTAGATGTTGCTGACGATGCAGCGCTGGCAAGACCGAGCTCATAAGGGTCGGAGTTTGAGGAGTTATAGGAATATCCTGAAGATGCAGATGATGAAGTGGTCGACGGTTGGCGATTTATGGCCGCAGTGTCAATTGTGTATGACTGGCGAAGCGGATGGGGGCGGTACGACATGTCGGCAACTAAGGAAGCAGGTGACAATGGTCCTCAAATGTATTGTAGCCGTCGTCCAGTATGAGAGTCCGCATAACAGCTAGTCAAAGCCAGTGGTATAGAACAAAGCGGGCAATCAGTTGGAGATACCAGAAAGCTGAATCGAATCCCAAAGAGACTCTGGGTATAAGACGGAATGTTTATTTTGTTTTCGTGGTTGCGCGGACTTAGGTGATGTCGGTAGTCCACAGCAATTTGGTTTCGTCCAAGGGACTTAGCAATGTTGACAAGGTTGGAAGGGCGAACAGGGAAACAGGTCCTAATGTTGCGGTGTTGTTTGCCCTAGTTCGAGAAGCGCGCGCTCAGCGCACCCATGTAGCGGAGAGAAGAGTTGTAGTTCTGATGTAGAGGAATATCGAAATCATCAAATGTCTCGATATAGAAAAAAGACATATGCTAATTAAGCGAGCGGCCAGAGAGAAGCGACCCCAGTCCGGTTCAATCGGAGCTGGTTGGGCTTCAAAGAGGTTGGAAGAGATGCTGCGCAGTGAGCGGGTGGGATTCCCACATCAGGCAGTTTGTTTATTTACTGATGAGGGAAGGAGCAACCAGCGGGATAGCGAAACAGCTATGCCAGGCTCTAACCTAGAATAGCTTAGAGCATGCTAAAGAAACTACCCCTCAGTCTGTCATTGGTCTCAGCCACCTTGGCCAGCCATTCATGTCTTATCGATATTCACAGAGGGCGAAAGGCGGCCGACACAGGAGCTTGAGCCACAGCCCAAGTGCGATTGCGCACCACTGACAGCCCACTGACCTCACAGCTGATGACTGCTAGGGCGTCAATTGGTACAGAGTTTTACATAAGCACTAGGAGAGTACTTCACTTCTGTCTCCTGCCCACCAGGAAATGGTGGACGTGGCTAACGTGCTGAAGTCGTTTTCTATCTGAGGCTGCCCCGCATTGTGCAAGCTCAGGGTCCTCTGTTGAACGAAAAAAAAATTTGGTTGCCGAACCCAATTCTCGATTTTTTCCTTCCTTTTACTTGGGAAGAAGATCACCGCTCACCTCGCCGACCTGCTCAGTTTTAACTCTTCGGTGCACATCTTCGACCTCATCATCCTCATCATCTTCTACTTGTTCCAAATCATTGCACTTCAAAATGCCTTCCACTTCCGCGAACGGCCATGTTCCCGTTAATGGCAACTCCAGATTTCTTGACTATGCCACGGCCCTCGAGACCTTGAAAGAGTACCAGTCTCGGGACGGACTCGGAGTCGAGGATCTCATTGACACTAAGAAGCATGGTGGTCTGACATACAATGATTTTCTCATCATGCCCGGCTACATCGGTTTCCCAGCTTCTGATGTCGTTCTGGATTCTCCGGTTACCAAGCGGATCACCCTGAAGACCCCATTTGTCTCTTCTCCCATGGATACTGTGACGGAGCACGAAATGGCGATCTACATGGCCCTGCAAGGTGGTCTTGGTGTCATCCACCATAATTGCTCGCCCGAAGAGCAGGCTGAGATGGTTGCAAAGGTCAAGCGATTTGAAAATGGCTTTATCAACGATCCTATCGTCATTAGCAAAAGCATGACCATCGCCGATGCCAAGGCTCTTAAGGAGAAATGGGGGTTTGGCGGGTTCCCTGTCACTGGTAAGTGTGCAAATGTTTTCTACTGTTTGTAGCACAGTCCAAAAAGATCAAACTGGAAGGGCTCAAAATGCATCAACATGATTACAACCCAATACTCATAACTTTCGTTCCACCGCATAGACAGCGATGTCATGGGGAAAAAACTATGCTCTTTATGAAAGATGCGAATCCAATTAAAATCAGTTTTCGGCGTTTATAGAGGGCTAAGCGGCTGACAACATTATCCTAGAAAGTGGCAAGCTGGGGTCTAAACTCCTAGGCATTATCACCAACCGTGACCTTCAATTCGAAGACGATCTCAATCAGGTCGTAGAAAAGGTTATGGTCACCGACCTCATCACTGCCCAATCAGACGTCACCCTCCCCGAAGCCAACCGTATCCTGGCCAAGTCTCGAAAGGGCAAGCTACCCATTGTTGACAAGGATTTTAACCTCGTCTCCATGATTAGCCGCTCTGACTTAACTAAGAACCTACACTTCCCTTTGGCATCGAAGCTCCCTGACTCTAAGCAGCTCATTTGCGCCGCTGCCATCGGAACCCGGCCAGAGGATAAGGACCGCCTCAAGAAACTTGTCGACGCTGGTTTGGACATTGTCATCCTGGACAGTAGCCAGGGCAATAGCATGTATCAGATCGACATGATCAAATGGGTGAAGAAGGAGTTCCCTGGACTCGATGTAATTGGTGGAAATGTTGTCACACGCGAACAGGCTGCCAGCCTGATCGCTGCTGGTGTTGACGGACTACGTATCGGTATGGGTAGCGGGAGTGCCTGCATCACGCAAGAGGTCATGGCTGTTGGTCGCCCTCAGGCTGCCGCCGTCTATTCTGTCTCGAGCTTCGCTGCTCGATTCGGAGTCCCCTGCATTGCGGATGGCGGTGTTCAGAATGTTGGCCACATCGTCAAGGGTCTTGCTCTAGGAGCTTCCACCATTATGATGGGTGGTCTACTTGCTGGTACCACCGAATCTCCAGGCACCTCATTCGTTTCGCGAGAGGGCAAGCTCGTCAAGGCTTATCGTGGAATGGGCAGTATCGACGCTATGCAAGACAAGAAAGCCGGTGCCGGCAGCAAGAATAGTCAAGCAAGCAACGCCGGCACTGCACGGTACTTTAGTGAGGGCGACAGTGTTCTCGTCGCCCAGGGTGTATCCGGCGCTGTGGCTCACCGAGGCTCCGTCAACACGTTTCTGCCATATCTAGCTGCCGGTCTCAAGCACTCCATGCAGGACTGTGGTCGCAAAAGCTTGCAAGAGCTACACGACGCTGCCGCAGCCGGTACACTACGTTTCGAAATTCGAACCGCAAGCGCGCAACTTGAAGGCGGTGTCAACATGGAAAGCTATGAGAAGAAACTCTACGCATGAAGATCTCACATGGTATAGATATCTTCTCCGTCGAGATAGGTATCGTAAAGCTAGATTCCTACACATTTATACCCTTGTTGCAGTGGTTGCAGCAGACAAAAGTGTAGAACCGATACTTGAGCAGTATCATTCACAAAAGGTTGGATTTAGGGTAGAGGGAACGGGAGTGAGACTACATCCTATGGTTTGGCGTTTTAGGTACGGGTTCATAAAAACCTGTCCACCGGGGATGGAGAATTGGCAATATTGAATGAGTCATGACACACAAAACCAATGAGAACACAGTATTGTGGCTACCAGATATCATGCATTTCGTGAACCTCAGTTGTCTATGACATAAGTCCTGAGAAGATAAAGTCCAAATGTACGACTCGAACACCACATCGAATGTTGGCCTTAAGTCACCTAGTCTCGTATCGAAATCGCGCCGAGATAAAACGTCCCAAACCGTCATACTTAACATGATTAAATGCAGTTTTTTTCTGGTCCGAACGCCTGCATGATAAAACCGCGACTATTATTATTATCGTCAAGAGGTGCGCTGACCTCATCCTCATCATGCTCCATCAGTCGTGAGAAATCTAGTCAGTCATGAATCCTGCAGCGTTTTCCATCCTTGTCCTTGATGTCATTAAAGGCTGGGCTCCAACTTTCTCAACATCAACATCATTTTCTTCGTGTGTGAGTCCGTCCTATCACTTTCAGCTGCAAGCCCTATTCGGACTAAAGCCTGTCACTTGACATGCCTCAAGGTTCCATAACCGTATCCCGCGCTCTTTGCGCTGCCCACCAACGGCTCCTGTTCCTGTTCTTGCTCTTCAGCAGAGGCCACCATAGTGACCTGGCTGGAACACAAGGCACTATGACCAGGCCCATCATCATCCGAGTCCTCAACCACGCACTCTTCGACCTCAGTATCCTCGTCGTCACTCTCGGCCGGACTCGGTACGCTGCGGCTGGGACCTTCGCCCTCCACGATCATCCAGGCCGGGATCGCACCGACCATGGCAATCAGGGCCAACGTCCACCAAGGAATCCCGATCATCCCGTTCTTCACCCCCCAGCTGAACAATGCACCCGCTAGTGCCGGGCCAAGCGCGCGTCCCAAGGCAGAAAAGGTTGTCGCAAACCCGTTGAGCGTGCCGAGGATGTTCAGGCTGCTAGCACTGTTCGTGAGCAAGATAGTGGTGCACGGAAAGCCAATGATGACGGCAAAGGCCTTGACGCACATGACGCACATGAGCGCGATGTAGCGAAGGGCTGGGTGGGCGACGAGCACGGTGAAGGGCGTGAGGATATAAACGATGGGGAAAGTTACGACACAGGCCTTGAAGCAGGGGAGAACGCCGTAGCGTGAGCATAGGGTGGGGAATATGAGGAATTGAATCAGCCCGCAGACGATGCCATAAAGGGTGAAAATCGTGCCAATGCGGCCCGAGGCGAGTCCAAAACCGCCGCTGAAGAAGAACGGGAGGGTAGTATTGGAGGTATCGTGGGATAACTCGGGATAGTTGAGGAAGACAGGAAGCACCTGGTCGTAGGCCACACTGTGCACTAAGTTCTCTCTGTTAGCGGATATTCCGGCCGTTTGAGCCGAATGGCGGTGGATCAAGGGCGCGACATGTTCTAAGGGCACTCATCGACATGAAAAAACGAGATCGATGATTGAAAATCGCGAGGGTGGGCACGAGGGAGCTCTTGAGAAGACTTACGGGCTAGGAACGTATAGCTGATCAAGTTGATAGTTGATTGCCGGCTAAAAACCGCAGCCATTGAGGGCGGTGCTTCTTTCTCGGCTTGTGGCTTGAGGTCGGCAGGCCGGTTGGACTTCCCACTCGGGTCTGTTTGCAAAAGTGGCGCGGAGGCTTCCGCATCCTGGATCGAATATCGTCTAAGGTGCTCCTGGCGCCGACGAAGGTGAGGAACCTGGAATGCTTCCGTGATACGATTTCCGAGGACGAGGCCCCAATCACGAGCGTGACGCTTGGTATGCAGTGTCTCTTCAAGGAACAATATTCCCGTCGCGAGAGAAAGTAAGAATATGATGGCGCCCAGAAGGTTGGGTAACGCAAATGGATATGTTTGGAAAAATGTGCTATTGCCAAACATGCTGGGCCACCGGTCGCAGGGCGACGCGAACAGACCACCAAATGATGGTCCAAATATCGAGCCTATGCTCCATACCAGAGGCATAATTGAGAATGCCTTGGGTTGCAGCTCTCTCTCTGGTACCATTTCCGCGACCATGGTGCGGATTATTCCAACTATGGCACAAGTAGTCAGTATATCGAGCTGTGCTGCATACGTCGAATTGGAACGTACCATTGCCGTTGCTAGCCCCTTGGATCGCACGCACCACGATAGCCATCGTTAGACTCGTCGATACTCCCCATACCAAGAACAGGGACATTGTGCAGAACAGTCCAATCATGATGATAGGTTTCCGTCCATACTTATCGGATGCCCTTCCCCACGGGACAGCTGTGACGCTCTGGGAAAGCGAAAAGACAGCACTGGTGACGCCAGCCCATTTAGCAACATCCTTTTTCTCGACACCAAAGCTTGCGATCATCTCTGGGAGATACGGGAAGACGGAGGTAAAGGCGAAAGGTTCAGCAAACCGCGCGACAGCTGCAGGTCACATTAGCA
Source organism: Xylariaceae sp. FL0016 (assembly GCA_022578815.1). NCBI lineage: Eukaryota > Fungi > Ascomycota > Sordariomycetes > Xylariales > Xylariaceae > Xylariaceae sp. FL0016. The sequence goes on from MU388785.1 coordinate 104,857, forward strand.
AATGAGCCTCAAAAGGGAGGAGGTACCTGATTTTGCCATGTTATGAACGGGAAGGAATTTCGGTTCATGGTTCGCTCCTCTCGATTCTTGTGGTTATGCCTGCGAAAAGTTGGATGAGACGACTTCGACGCCAGTTCAACAAGTCACGAGGCAAGCAACCGCACATCATCATAAGAAACGAAAGGCGCGACTTCAGCTGGCGACGGACCCAATGTAGGCCCAAAGAACCAAACCAGAAACGTTTATTGAGCAGATGGATGAGATAGATATAGGTAGGTATGCAGAAGGTCCGGCATAAAACCCGTTGCTTGAAGATATGATACACGCGGGAGAACCTGAAGAAGGCAAAAGACCATATTCTCGCGAGAGGCAACGTAGCAATGTAATTAAAGCACACAAGATCGCGAGACTTACCCAAGATGGCTAATTGTTTGGCTGGTAACTTCGGTTTCGAGTTCTTGGTAGCCATGACTGCCTAGAATGCACACGAGGGTGTCGAAGAGTCTATGGGAGTAGGATATGAGAAGTGTATAGGTCAATGTAGGTATGTAAGAAGAACTCTATGGTATGAATGCGTAAGATTATGCGTATTAGGATGTCTTTTCTAGGGCAATTCCACGCCTCGCCTAAGCATGCAGCTGCGATGGAAATCAGGTAAGCGACAAATTCCGATGGATTTTCGCGAAGTAGCGAAGCAGAAATGTAGAATGAAGCACCAGTGTGGTCGTTGATAGAATTTGACAAAAAGAGTATGAGCGAGGTTCAGAGGCGGAGTCAGAGTCGGAGAGCAGCGGCAGGAAGGCGAATTCCTTTAAGAAAAAATTTAGAAAAAACCCGAAAGAATAGTGGTAAGCCCCCCCAGTGCAGGCAGATGAGAGAAGGGTCGGCGAAATGCTACCTGACGACACCCACAGCGGTAAGCGGCGGACGAGCGATGGCAGGCCGGGGCCGAATTAAGCCTTTCTTGGAACCTGCGCAGCTGTCTAGACTGTTGCTAAGGCTTGTAGGATGTATATATAACCTAACAAGATTCTACTTGCGTTCATACCGACATGCCTTAGAAAGTAGTCAGATGAGCGTGCTTAGGTACCTAGCCAAAAGCAGGACGCCGACATGGAAGGCTCTCAAAGGCTCGTGACGGCTTCCGCTTCTGCCGCGTTGCTACGGTTTGGAGAGATTCGAGAGGCTGGATCCATCGGCCTGCAGTAGACGCCGAGGGCCCAGTGGGGCGCGAGGCGGTATGATGGATACATGGATACGAAATATAATCTGAGAATATTTACCATCCAGTTCGTAGCTTTCACTATCCGATGGGAGATCGGTGGATTATGGTTAGGTGGGTATCTAGGGTGGTTGATCTATGTACCTTTCGACTGCAGTCTTTGTTTAGGTAGGTATCGGTGTAAGTCAACATACTATCGACCTAGGTACAAATGTAACGGTCAAGACCGACTCACGTCAGATACCATCTTACGGGCTCTGCTCATTTTGGTTGCCTCCTGGTAGATATCTCCTGAGTTCCACAACAGAATACTTTGGTGCTACCGTTTGCTATAGGGAAGTTTATAATGTGAGAGCGATTGTGCCATTGCAGGGACCTCTACGTCCTGGTTCGAGACATTGTTTGGGGTACTGTTCTGCCTGTACACCTTGTGTACCTACATTAGGTAGGTAATATAAAATATAGGAGGAAGGTATATATAAGGTTTATCCTACTATGTATACCTCCTATTTTTGCTAATGCCATTGATATGCTGGGAATAAACAGTCTCATGGGATTTAAGATGCCAAAGGTGTACGAGCGAAAGTAAAAACGTCTCTCCGTTACCGGAGGCACGAATTGTCAGCTGTCGTCTACTGCTGGTCCACACATGACCCTCAAATCCGGACCTACCTGCCTACCTAGGTCTTACCAATTGGGGGAGGGGGGGTACAGGGAGTAAAGAGCATCGTCGGGAATACCAACATTTGCACCACATGGAGGTAGGTACGGTTTTCTCCAATGCCACTTCAAGCAGTTGGTTAGGTTAGCAGGCAGGAGGAATTCAAAGCAATGTAGGTACTTAAGGTATGCAAGAGAAAGCCCACCCATGGTTGGTCACGCGCTATCTTTGCAGCCTCCTGATCAAGCAATATGCATCCCTCATGTATGCATATGCAGGCCATGGGCTGGCTAGGCTGGTTGAATGGATCGTATGGCTACATAAAACTGATGGCCCCAGGTCTTCTTCAAGGTACCCTTTCCCATTCCCCGCATGCGGTGCGACCTTAGTCGGATACGACCCTCACAACCTCAGTTCTTGTCTCACCTTGTTCATCGTCTACAATGCTACAATGTGAGCCTACGCCGGCCTGCCCCTCTGTATGTTTGCCTTCATACCTCCACTTGGTATATATAATACATTGTCCTCGAAACGAAGGGGGAATTTGTGTCCTGGCTTGTCACATGCCGACACTCCCTTCAGTATGACACACCAGCTTAGCATGCGCCATGCACACCATCGTATATACCTCTGCCCAGGAGTGTGATAGTCTCTACGTCGATGGTTGGACCTGGTCCTGAAGTTGATGTTGTCTGAGACAACCCCCTTCACTAGTGGGTTGAGTCTTGAACTGCTCCCGCCTTTTAGCTTCATGCATGTCAAAACCGTGAGTTTTTGGGCTTGATCAAAATCTACCAATGGCCTAAAAGAGCCGCCGCAATCGACAATACAGCGATTGCTCATTATGTGATGTTGTGACATCTAGTAGTATTCTACAATGCTACTATTCAGAAAGTAAGCACTACTATAGATTTGTTATTATGACGATTTCTACGCTCACAGGGCCATCCGGGTCTGGGGCCCGTAATCGGAGACCGGCCCGCCCGCAGCAGCTGCCGATCAGAATAGGTACATAGGTACCTGGTTACCTGTCATCGGAGGACTGCCGAAAGTCCAGCCCCCCCGCCAATGGAACTACTGCCTCAAGACGTCACAGCATTGGGATTGTGGCGCATCTCGGTCATGAACCTCGACCTCAACCTTTAGTCTCCCGTCCTCATCACCTGACCAGTATCGCATCAGTCCAACATCTCTTAGGTCAAGCGGGTATCATGAGGGAGAAACAGGTCGAGATGGCCAACGAAAGTACGCCGTTGATTACCACTGTCACGGTCGCGCCGCCGCGCCAACGCTACCCTCACTCGACTGTTCGCAGGTTTTGCACCATCGCCCTCGGATCGTCCTTGCTAGCGCTTTTGATTACCTTCCTTGCCAGCGTTGTCTTTGCTCCAATAAACCACCCGATAAACCACCCGTCACATCATTGGCCCGGCCACCACAAGAAGCACCTCTCCTACAAAGAGCTACAGGCCATCTTGCTCGACACACCTAGTGCTCTCAAAGCCGCGGAATGGAGCAGGTACTACACCTCTGGTCCGCACCTGGCCGGCAAGAACCTCTCTCAGGTAAGTCGTCTGCTCTTCTATCAATTCGTTCTCTTGTCGCGTTTTTCCTCGGCATGTATACTCACTTTTGGTGGTAGGCGGAATGGACCCAAGATCGATGGAATGAATGGGGTATCAAGTCGAATATCATCGCCTACGACACCTATATCAACTATCCAGTCGACCATAGACTGGCGATGTTAGAGCAGTCCAAATCTCAGGCAGAGGATGATAGTGAAGCTTGGAGAGTCACTTTCGAAGCTACCTTGAAAGAAGATGTTCTTGATGAAGATCCTACGACCCAATTGGACGATAGTGTTCCCACCTTCCACGGTTACTCAGCCAGTGGCAATGTGACAGGCCAGTTCGTCTATGTGAACTATGGCACGTATGCCGATTTCGAAGATGTCGTCAAGGCGAACATTAGTCTCGCGGGCAAGATTGCCATTGCTCGCTATGGAGGCATATTCCGTGGTCTTAAGGTCAAGCGAGCCCAGGAACTGGGTATGATAGGATGTGTTCTCTTCAGTGACCCTGGCGATGATGGGGAGGTCACTGAGGAAAACGGCTACGAGGCATACCCTGATGGACCGGCTCGTAATCCCAGCAGCGTCCAAAGAGGAAGTGTTCAATTCCTAAGCGTTGCCCCGGGTGATCCAACTACACCAGGCTATCCATCCAAACCAGGTGTTCCACGAACACTTCCAGACGGTTCCATCCCTAGTATCCCCTCGCTGCCCATTTCATATGCTGAGGTCCTACCTATCTTGAAGGCTTTGAACGGACATGGTCCGCAAGCCAAGGACTTCAATGAGTATTGGACCAGGAACACAGGACTAGGATATAAAGGCATCGACTATAACGTGGGCCCATCGCCGGCGGGTGTTGTCTTGAACCTCGTCAATGAACAGGACTACACCATCACCCCCATGTGGAATGTTATCGGCATAATAAATGGAACGATCTCCGACGAAGTCATTATCGTTGGCAACCATCGCGATGCATGGATAGCAGGAGGAGCAGGTGACCCTAACAGCGGCTCGGCCGTCTTGAACGAGGTGATACGGAGTTTCGGCCAGGCTCTCGAGCAAGGTTGGAAACCCCTCCGCACCATCGTGTTTGCTAGTTGGGACGGCGAAGAGTATGGACTAGTCGGCAGTACGGAATGGGTGGAAGAATATCTACCATGGATCCAGGCTGCAAACGTTGCATATATAAATGTCGACGTAGGTGTTCGAGGAACATCTTTTGGGGCAAATGCAGCACCTCTACTTCACAAGCTACTTCGCGACGTGACAAGTATGGTCCCGTCGCCAAACCAGACCGTTGCAGGGCAGACAATCGGTGATCTCTGGGACGGAACCATTGGTACTATGGGCAGCGGCTCGGACTTCACTGCCTTTCAGGATTTTGCAGGTGTCCCTTCGCTTGATTTCGGTTTCGGGGCCGAACGCGATGGAGCACCCGTCTACCACTACCACAGCAACTATGACAGTCACCATTGGATGAGTGAGTTTGGGGACCCAGGCTTTGTCTATCACAAGGGAATGGCTCAGTTGCTTGGCATCACAGTCGCCAAGATAGCCGACACTCCGCTTGTCTCCCTGAACGCGACAGATTATGCAGCCGCCTTGAAGGAATACGTTGAAAAGGTCGAGGCGAAGCTCACGAGTGTTGGAGCTGCAACATCTAGCGATGCCGCGGTCTTTGAGAATCGTGCTCGAGCTGTCGGAACTGAAACAAGCGGCGATCAAGAAGCCTTTGGGTTATCCTTGGCTCGCCTGCAACAATCCATCAGCGCCATGAGGTCTGCGGCAGTGAAGCTCGATGCTCAGGCGGCAGAGCTGGCCAAGGAAACCAACGAGGACATTCCATGGTGGAAGTGGATCAAGAAGCTAAAGCTGCTCCACCGGATTCGATCTACAAATACGAAGTACAAGAACATCGAGCGGGCTTTCTTGTATTCCGACGGCCTTGACGGTCGGTCCTGGTTCAAGCACGTTGTCTTTGCCCCAGGCATCTGGACGGGATATGCAGGTGCGGTGTATCCTGGACTGGTTGAGAGTATTGATAATAAAGATTTCGTAAACGCGATGAGGTGGGTCGAAATTATCGATGATTGCATCAAGGCTGCAACAAGAACATTGGAGTAGGGTCACGATGTCCGCTACAATGTATCGCAAAGATCTATATCGAACTATGTAGTACATTTTGCAGACTAATCGCACATGGGTACCGCGAAGCTATAACGTCGGAGCCCAACAACCAAGTCTCGTCGTTACATCTCTTATCCAGGTTGTTACCGAGGAGAGTACGACTCATCGTACCACTGGTATCATGCTAGTACAATGTCGCATTTCATGTTGGGGGCTCTGCGGTAACTATGTAGTTGAGATATCTCTATCAGCCAAGATCGAAGAACCTTTCGGGAGAATCCTCGTCCGAAAGTATTCAGTGGCCTCCTTCTGCCTTCACCGCAACAATGACTTTAGGCCTATTACTACATAGGGGCCTCGTGCTTGTTCCTTGTACAGGTCTCAGAAAGCGCCGAGCCGTGGCCCATTGTACAAGCTGAATACGATCAAATCGTTAGTCCGAATGAGATCCAATGACAGATGCCCAAAGGCTTTTGCAACCTACCTTCATGTTGGAGGCATACAAGAGCTCCTTTTCCCCTAGGCTTTCGTAGGGCTATGCGGACCTAGCTAAGTGGTATCATTGCTGCCACTGGAGTGAAGTATTGCCTTGAGTCGCGTGATGCTACTGGCAATTAAAAGGCCGCTTCATGATTGCACATCTCATGCTATGCGATCCCATCTTGGTGACTGTCTACGATAAACACCTGTTCAAGCTAACGAAAGTACCGCTATCGCTCTGTTCGCTGGCGATAGTCAATGAGCTTAGGTGGGATGAGTGATGAGAGGCCACACAGATACGGTGATGACGGCAATCGTTCGCCCAAGTGAGGAGAAGTGGTGCCCACGACTGTAGTGCTGGGTGGTGGTGACTGAAGAGGCATCCGAATTAGGCTTCCATGGCTGCCTTCAATCTGCGCCACTTGCAAGCAGTCATCGAATTATTAAGAAGATGCAGTAAAGCTGCAGGCTGCCTTGATTTTCTGACCCATGCATCGAACAGAACTCCAATGACAGTGCCCCAGGAGACGAACTCTGCAGAGAGGCGTCCAACCAAGGAGGACTCGCTCTTGTCAAACGGCAAGGTCCTAGATTACCCCATTGACTGCTGCCTACCGGTACTTCCTATCTGTTCCTACCTGCAAGTGGTTGCCTCACACTGGTACCCACATCGTCAGCAGTATTGGCGACTCCAGCTCGGCCCACAGGTACGTGCAGGTTACCTACCTTGGCATGCATCTCCATACGGTGCTCAGCCTTACAGCACCTGCACCTTTTCGGCCGCACCGTCGACGGCAATATGTGGCTGTGACTGCATATTGCTGGGGCACGCTCGGCCATTGGCGGGGAGAAGACGGGTGTAGGTACGGCACTTTTAGGCAGCTTGGGTCCATTGCCGTCTCATGGCTCGTCCAAGCTGCCGGCATTGCTTTGACTCAAGTCCTTCCAACGAGCTCAAGCTAACAGTATATCAGCCATAAAGTCAGGAGAGCCAGAAGCGACAGCCTTGAACCGTTCTTCTCAACTCTCTCCATCTTTCTTCCCACGGCGAGCCAAGCTGCTAGGTATCCATCTACTTATTCACCTTGACCGCATTCCAGACCTGATTGTTCCTTTTGCATATCATCTTGTCGGTGCCTTGCCTCATAATGGATGATGACTGTTCAATCGCCAGCTATGAGGATATTTGTTCCTCTGCCAGAAGAACTCGCTTTCAGGACCATGAGTCTGAGCAGATCGAGATGCTAAAGGCGCTGGTTCTCGAGTCAACCGCCAATGGAGACATCGGCCCCGAGCTATCAGAGGAAGAGGTGCCCGATGTTTCCTACCTTCTACAGTACCAAGAATTCGGTGGAACACTCATCGACGGTTAGTTACCTAGTCTACTGTCTTACAAAATCCCAGAAGGGGCTTTCGTCGAGATAGGCATCAAAAGCAACCTCCCAACCCTCTACTCTGGGATGGACAAAATCCTGAAGGCTCCTAGCACCTGCTCTAAAAGCTTACAGGATGACTGGTTGCTGTTCCGTATTCGGATAAAAGCCCGGCTTTGCTAACGTTGTACAGTACGTCGCAGCAACAGGCCTATCAATATCAATATCGGCGGCGAAGACGAGAGTAAGCTCCCAAAGGGTCAGAAACCCGTAATGGAAATTGTCACGGTTGTATCCACCGCGGTGATATCAACACGTCCTGTCAGAAACTCTAGACAGATGCATGTCCGAGGTCGATGGGCACCATCACCTGTGATGTCTGGCCGAGAAGATGACCAGAATTCGAAACTCGCCCAGGTCAAGAATACTGCCATGGTAATACACTCTGCCTATTTGCTAAATGCCTTGCGGGCTGTCGTTGGGTACTACCCAGGAACGTCGTTCATTGGGGAGAATGCCAGAATTACGGCACCGTATCAAGTTCTTTACCATCATCGAGACGCCCTTGAGCGTTATAAATTCGCTCAACCCAAGAGTCACGACGAGGAATACCGGATCGTCACCACGAAACACATCAACATCCTCCTCGACTTTCTTGAGAAGGCTCACGGAGATCAAATCCGTGAAGAAGAGGGTCGTCACCAGAGCAGTGTTCCAGCGGCTACCTTTGAGCGGCTGTGGATGCTCTTGAAGCCCGGTGAGGTCGTCTACGCCAAATACGACCACAAATGGACTCCATTCGTGATTTCGACTGTTATCGACGGCTCTTCGACGCACAGCGAACAGCCACCTGGGCCACACACAATCCATTGCTGGAATATAGCCTACGCCTCGGGGAAACTCTATCGCTCGATGTATAACTTCGACATAGAGCCATTCTCAGGTGAAGAAGCTATTAGCAATCTGCCCGTCATCCCGGCCGCCTTCTTCACGGGCGGCGATGGTGATATGCAGCCTGCCGAGGTAAATGCTAAGCAAGTGGCGCTCGGAAAGGTGGCATGGCAACTTTCAAAGGGGCCAAGCTACATGGCCTATGATGGTAGCCTCGTTGACAAATCCCCCGAGTACGACTGGAGCTACCAGGCCAGCCCAACGGGATACATGAGCGGTCGTGTCATTGTTGACTGCGAAGGCTATCATCGCTTTTCTCTGGATTGTCCCGGAAGAGGCCGCGGCCGTAGTCGTTCTCCTCCTCCGATGAATCCGCCACCCCAGAAGGATCAGCTGCCCTATTTCGCTCCTCGATGCGGATGCAACACGTGTAGCAAGGCCGATCACAGACAAAACCTCAGCTCTTTCACAGGGTTTGAAGAGCGAGACCCGACGCAAGATGATGCCCCCAAAAATGACCTTTACTATTTAGTCCTGAGCAAAGTCGTCGCAGGCTTCATCCCTGGTGAGAAACGCTGGGGCCACTTCAGCGTCGAGCATCTCGAAGAAATCAAATATGATAAGGAAGCTTTCAAATACCTGGTCCTCGACGATGAAATCAAGACCCTGGTGCGCGCAATGGTTGGCACGTTTGCAAGTGCCAACGGCAAGGTGTCCCCCTGGCCCAACGATTTCGTGAAGAACAAGGGACAGGGCCGTATTTTCCTCCTGCACGGATCTCCTGGTGTTGGTGAGTAGATCTTCATACCCATCCGTTCACGCCGCTGGTTTACTGATCGAATACAAGGTAAAACTTGTACCGCCGAATGCGTCGCGGAACTCACTCATCGGCCTCTCCTGTCGTTGACGAGCGGCGGTCTCAGCACGTCCGGGTTCGACGTAGAAAGCAACCTCCATTACTTCCTGCGGTTAGGCGAGCGTTTTGGCGCCATGGTGCTCATCGATGAGGCGGATGTGTTCCTTGAGAAGCGTCGGGCCAGAGACATCGAGCGCAACGGCCTCGTGTCCGTTTTTCTTCGCGCTCTTGAATACTATCGTGGGGCCCTGTTCTTAACGACGAACCGTGTGCAGGCGTTCGATTCGGCCTTTACGTCGCGCATTCACGTCGCACTCCATTACAAGGCACTGACGGACGCAGATCGGGAGAAGATCTGGCTGAATAGCTTTGAGAGGCTTGAGAGGGACAGCGGAGGCCGCGTCCAGGTCAGTGCGTACACGCGAGACTATGCGTATCAGTCCCGGGATATTGCGGGCTTGCGATGGAATGGCCGCGAGATCCGCAATGCGCTTCAGACGGCCGTCGCCATGGCGGAGACCGAGGCGCTCGAGGACGGCCAGGAGAAGGTCATGGTGAATGATAAGCATCTGCGAAGCGTGGTGAAGATGAGCCGAGGCTTCAAGCAGTTTTTGAGCACCCGGAGACTACGGGAGGACGATGAGCTGAACGAAGAGGAGGACGTGGAAAATGACGAGCATCACAAACGCGAAATGGGTAGTAAGATCTACGATTGACAAGTCGAATAGCTCCCTCATTCCAATTTCAACTTTGCCAGTCATCAGTGTGCGTATGTTGTTCTATCTCGGTCGTGAGAGGCAAATTGTAGGACAAATACTAGCGTAGGAGCAGGACAAGTGATCGTGAGTCTAGCTACGAAGTTCCAAATCCTCATCAAATAGCGGTCGCGTAGATGTGCAGTAATCCAGGCAGGCGGTCTATCCGTCATGTGATTCAAGTTCAGCATCGAGCTCATCTGAATCGAATGTGGATGACCGTTCGAGCATTTGTAAATGACTGCCCTTGGCTGGTATTTATGAGACAGGCGCTGGACTGAAATTCTACATGTCTTCTCTCGAATGCGAATATGATGTGTAATGTAGTTTTTTTAGATTATGATTTCGAAAAGCCACCTTCGCTCAGAACCATTTCAAATCGAACTGTGCCTATTCACTCTCCGTACGTGGCGAGAAAGGAAAGCAGACTTTCTCCCCTCAAGACAGATGATCACCTATACAAACAACCGAAAAGAGGACAGGACAGGGGCAAGACCTTAAGCCTTGCTATCCTTCGCCTCGCCGTCCTTTGCTGGCTGTACAGGCTTATCCTCCGGCGAAAAGTTTAAGCTAATGCCGTTTACGCAATGTCTCTCATCAGTTGGGGTGGGATACCCTTCACCCTTGAATACATGACCAAGATGTCCTCCGCAATTGGAACAGACAATCTCCGTCCGGGCCATGCCAAAGGTATTATCAGTGTGACGAGTGACGGCACCGGGGATGCTGTCAAAGTAGGCTGGCCAGCCGCAGCCAGAAGAGAACTTGTGGTTCGCCTCATAGAGCGGCGCATCGCAGCCTGCGCAGGTATAAGTGCCGGAACCAGACATGAACTTGTCAAATTTGTGGGAGCCGGGCGCCTCGGTCCCCTTCTCCCGAAGGACACGGAATTGTTCTGGGGCATGGTTAGTTCAACCGCATTCATAAGTACGCAGCAGCTAGAGGTGGCTTGCCTTTGCTAAGAACAGCGCGCCACTCATCGGTGCTTCTCTCGTCGGGATAAGACATCTTGCTGGATGCGCTGGAGCTGGACCCGAAAAGACTGCCAAGGAAGGGGATAGTTGGCATCGATCTCAAAGTAGACGGGCTCTGGTGGAGTGATTGCCGAGCTGAGGCGGTAGATCGAACACGAGCGAAATTAGAGACGGCGTAGATGGTTCGCAGTAAGCTGGCGAAGGGAGGTAGTCGCATGAAGGACAACGTATGAAGCAGGTCTTTCAAACCTGTTGCAGAGTTGAATATTTATATATAGAGTTTTCGACAATCAGAACTACGACAAGATTCAGGACAGTGGGATCAGTATAGTCATTCGCAAGTTGTCAGCGGAGGTTGATGAGGATAATTCCAAATCAACTGGCTGGCTGTGCATGTAATACAAATCGAGGATCATGTGGCGCCGTGACAAGTTGGACCATTACAAAGGTTCTCCGAAGCGCTTTGTCTCTCTCCCTTCCTATTTGCCATTGATGTCGTCAGAGATTGACCTCAACGATAGAGTGATTCCACACCCCGCCCCAGCCCGCTAGGAATGGAATCAAGCAAGCCCACGCTGCCACCGCGCCACTGTGCCACCTTCCATTGCATGCCCAGGGTGCCGTTAAAAACTTCCATGGGACCAGTGCCTTAGGTAGATTGGTACCTACGTACCTGGTAGCCCTGCATACATAGGTACTCCCCTCTCCCCCAAAGTTTCGTCAATTGGCGTCACTGCAACTGACCAACTCTACCTGAGGTGCCCCTTATCAGGCATCAGATACGCTAGGGCCAGCCATTGTCACCTTTTCCACCTGCATTGTTGGCAGTCAAGCCACACTTCATTCACTGCTTACCTAAATTATGTACCTCCCACCTATGTACGTTAGGTAAGTAAATTACAGTTCCCTTCTGACTAGAATTCCATATCGACGACGACTGCATTTGGCCAACTGTTTGGGCGCTTCCTACCTCTTACTTCCGAGCGCATCGCTTGAGACCAAATTCGTTCACGCAACACCGAACAGTCAATTACTGTCGACGACAACTTCAACATGTCTCGGCGACCCCCGAACCCTGCCGCTGAGAGGGCTGCCCAAAATCAGCAGACCATTAAGAGCCTCCTGAAATTGGAACCCAATAAAGTTTGTTCTGACTGCAAGAGGAACAAGCGTAGGTTGACCTTTAAACATCCTACCACAACCAAACTTCTCGTACTGATTGAGATCGTTGTGCAGATCCACGATGGGCCAGTTGGAATCTTGGGGTGTTCATCTGCATTCGCTGCTCAGGCATCCATCGAGGCATGGGAACCCACATCTCGAGAGTGAAGTCGGTGGATCTCGATTCTTGGACGGACGAACAACTGCAGAGCATCCTTAGCTGGGGCAACGCCCGCGCGAACAAATACTGGGAATCTAAGCTGGCCGCGGGGCATGTGCCTTCAGAAGCCAAGATCGAGAATTTCATTAGGACCAAGTATGAGCTGAAGCGGTGGGTTATGGATGGGCCGATTCCTGATCCTGCTAGCTTGGATGCCGCAGGCGATGATGATATTCCTTTGAGTATCGTGAAAGAGAAGCAAAACATAGATCGCAAAGAGTCGATTCGGAAAACCTCTATTGGGCAGTCCTCTAGCCGAGCCATTCCACCACCTCAAGCAGATCTGATCGGCGGCGATGACATTCCTCCTAGAGCAAGTACCGCTGGTCCGGTTGCTCAGCAAGTTCCCCCCAAGTCTACTCCCGCGCCCCCCAAGGCCGTCAATACAAAGGATTCGTTGTTGGGCTTGGATTTCCTGGGGGAAACGCCCTCAGCCCCCCCGCGTCCTGCTAGTACTACCGGTACAGGCGGAATCGGTGGACAATCCCGGCCCGACCTCAAACAGTCTATTTTGTCTCTCTACGCTTCTGCACCCCGACCACAGCCGCAATCGCAGCATTCAGGACATGCTTCTCAGGGTTCGTTTGGTGGGTTTGGGGGTATGCAATCCCCCCCCATGCAGTCTCCTACCATGGGTCATCAACCCAAGCAATCTAACAGTGGGGGACTTGACGATGCTTTTGCAAGCCTAAGTTTTGGAAACATGGCATCGCCAAAGAGTCCAAAAAATGACGCTTTTGCTGGCTTGTCCGGCATGTCGAGTAATCGATCTACTCCCCAACCAACTACAACAACCTCCGCCTTTTCAAGCCTGGGCGGTGGCAGCTTTTTTGACCCCAAACCTACACAACCCGCTCCTCAACAGCCCAAGCCGTCGACCACATCGTCTGATAGTTTCAGCGCGTTCAGTTCGTCCACAGCGTCGCCGAAACCCGCACAACCATCTTCATCGGGTTTGGGAGATCTTTTTGACTGGTCGGCTCCCGCCGCTCAGCCAGCTGCCGCTCCGGTGCAGACCAAGCCAGCCCCTGCTTCCAGCCCCGCCATGGATTCCGTCTTCAACCTATCGCAGCCGAAAGCCGCGCCAGCGCCAGCTCCTGTGGCCGCACCAGCACCCAATGCAGTGTCGTCCATGAACGCATCTGATGCGGATATCTGGGGCGGCAACGCTTGGGGCACGCCAGAGCCAGCTGCTCCAACGACAGCATCAAAGAGCCCTCTTCCGGCACAGCCCTCCACTATGAGTATCGGGAATGATTTTGGTGGATGGAGCAGTGCCACCAGCGGTTCATTCGCCAACCAGAGTATAGTGCCAGGTGCTTCCGGTGGTTTCCAAACGTCTGGCGGATTCCAATCCACACCCAAAGTCGCAGCCGACGAGGAGTTTGGAGGATGGACCAGCAGCACTGGCGGCGGCTCCAATCATGCTGGTACATCCAAGCCATCTGGTGGTTTTGGTAATGACGACCTATTCTCCAATGTGTGGGAGTAAATTGAATGGGTAGTAATGACAAGACCATAGCAACGTAGTGTCCCATTTCCACTGGTAGCAATTATGATCACTCGCGGGCCTAGCTGACATGTCGGATACGAAAGCTTCACGATATAAATAGTGGCAAACACCCGCATATTGCCTACCCGAGGCCATGAAATACAAAACATTTTAAAATACAGATTTGTGCGTCTAAACACCTAGATAACGCCTGTGCTATGTCATGGGTATTCCAACCCGGGTGTCATATCTTACGTAGCTCTCTTCTGGCCAGGCCCAGTCCCTCCCCAAAAGCCGGTGAATGGTGAGTAGTAGTTGGTGATCACACCTCCGGCATTGTCTGCTTCAAGGTGGCTGCCTTCTGCTAGTGCCGAGACGCATCACTACAGGTTTGCTTCCTTCGGCAGGTCTGATGGCATTTTACCATCCAAATGATTTACCCGCGGCGCCGATGCTAGTTTGCCATAGCTGGATCCGAGGCAAGTATCATATACTTTGCATCATTATATATGCGGCCGAGTCGATATCTAGAGGAACCACTTTACAAGGTAGTAGAGGAACAGGAATACAGCGATGACAATAGCGGACAGCTTGAATATGGCGACCTTGTTTCCGGAGGCAGCCATGCGGCCTAGGCGGCCGGCAGAGCCCTTGAGCTGTGTAGACATGGATGAGAAGGTATCGGACTAAGAAGTGTCACGTTAGCGCTCGGGGTTGATGGTAAGGCAGGAGGGAATAGCCATAGAAGACCGAAGACGCCGACGAAGGACGGGGGAAGAGGGCGGGGCATGACACTCACAGTGTGATCGATGACATCCTGGGCGCGGGCGTTGTCGTAGATATCGATGGTGACGCCGCGCAGGGAAGAGACCTTGGCGGAGAGCTCGTCCAGACGGGCATTGTTCTGACGCTCGCGCTCGTAGGCTTCAGACATGATGGCAACAAGGGGGTTTCTCGAGCTTCGTTTAGGGCGGAGAGATTGAGTCGAGATTTCGCAGACAATTGCTGGTTCTCGAAAAGGCCGAATGGGTAGAAGTATGGGATGACGATAAGACCGGGGAGTCGAGGTCAGGGTTTCATGCCAACACGATGCGCCCCAAATCAGACTACTTCAGTTGATGGGCAAGTCTAATCTCGTCGACTTCCGTCGCGAATGGTGTAAAAACTTGTGGTAGTCGCAGAGCTTCAAGTGAGAAGCGGCAGATGGTCCAGGTAAGGTCAGCAAGGTATGGGGTTCGCATGCGTTGCGCCGGTCTTCTTTGTCGTGATGCTGATGGGGATCAGCGTATGGGCATGGCGCTTTGTCTTGCGACGGTGATGGCGCCTCTGTGACACGAAAAGGCCCAGACTTGGGGTGTCAAAAAAGGAGACGGGGCGCACTGTCGGTTTAGGTACCTGCCCAAGGTACCTACCTGCCCATCCGTCAGATGGAAATAGGAAATGCGGCAAGGATGACGCAGTGGTGTGGCTGGTGGTTTTCTATTTTACGCGTGTGTCTACACCCATTCGACCTTTTTACGCCACAGCTTAAGTACATCCACAAGCCGTCCAGCCGTTGTGCTCCAAGAAACCATATTTGCTGTCGCTGTCAACCTTGAGCAGCCGCTGCACGGGGCTCCATTGCCACCGGTGACAGCTCCTGGTGAGGTACTGTACCTCTTGGGGCAGGGTAGGTAGACTACTAGGTAGAGATGCCCGGGCCTGTTTAGGCCTGGGGATCTTCTCACATCGCTACGATTTAGCAGGTACAGGGGCATTTGGGCTGTAGACCTCAGCCAATCACAGGGCAAAGTCGCTAAGCTGGCCGAAGCCTGTCAACTGTGACTTCATCGCTGTTGCTGCTGAGTTCCCTATTTTGTTTGGTGATCCTGCCGAGCGTGGCAGAGCTCTCAACGCTGACGACGCCTGACCATCGACTTTCCTTACCTTACAATATAACTACCGCTGCCTGCTGCATTGTCACTGTTTTGAGAACACTCTGGATCTTTGCTACAGTAGTCGAATCGCCTGCCTCCGTGTTGGGTACAAAACATCACCCAGTGATCCCTCTCACAATTCCAGAGCAACCTGGCTGCCTGCCTCTAATCACCCCGCATTGCCGACTCACGATACGGATCCAAATCGCCCAGCATCCGCTTACAGCCCACTAAGCTCCGATTATCCTTCTCGCCTCCCTCTTTCTTCGCCCGTACCATCTGACTGCCACTTCGCGTGTACTGAGGATTCAGTCATCTTCAGCTAATATGGGCATCAACAACCCTCTCCCGTCGTCTATGGCGTGTGAGTATCCCTTCACTGCCACGCGCCAGTTGCGCGCTTCGAAGCTTACTAACGGTGCCTTGCCCAACAGCGGAGTGCAAAAAGTGCGGCAAGATCTTGACTTCCTTCATTGATCCGCGACAAGCATTTGGTCCCGACAAGATTATTCCACCGCAAATCCTCGCCAATGCCAAGGTAGGTCGGCAAATCGCTATACATCTCCCTCGAACCCTGTCCCAACGTACCACATACGGCCCATGAGGAAACGACAGACAAGCTAACCACATTACTTGCGCAGGGCCTCGCCATTCTTACAGTTCTCAAAGCTGGGTTTCTGGGTTCCGGTCGCTTCGGTTCGGGTCTCGTTGTTGCGCGGCTGCCCGATGGCTCATGGTCGGCCCCCAGCGCTATCGTGACCGCTGGTGCTGGCTTCGGCGGTCAAATCGGGTTCGAGCTGACCGATTTCGTCTTCATCCTCAACGATATGCACGCAGTCAAGACCTTCAGCCAGCAAGGATCCATTACGCTCGGTGGTAACGTCTCTATAGCCGCCGGTCCCGTCGGTCGAAATGCTGAGGCTGCAGGCGCCGCCAGTCTCAAGAGCGTTGCGGGTATTTTCAGCTACAGCAAGACCAAGGGATTGTTTGCGGGTGTGTCACTGGAGGGATCGGCAATTGTTGAACGACGCGATGCGAATGAGAAACTCTATGGGCAGCGGTTGACGGCACAGCAACTACTGTCGGGCGCGATCAGGCCGCCGCCGCAGGCAAGCCCGTTGATGGGAGTTTTGAATTCAAGGATCTTTGCTGGTACAAGACAGGGCACGATGGACGATGCCATGTACAACGATGTCCCTGTGTACGATGACCGGCACGACGATGTAGTATGGAACGGCCGACGAGGAAGTGCATATGGGGAGGCCCAGTCGCCGACCACTGGGGGTGGTGGAGATTTCTATGCGCCGCCGAAACGGTCGAGTACGTGGCAGGATGACGTCTATGATCGCCCTGCGAGCGGGATTAACAGATCGAACACGATGGGATCAAGAAATGACGACGATTACACGTACCGCGACCGGCCGTCACCAGTACAGCCCGGTTTCCCAGCAGAGAAGAAGACGGGACCAGGTAGACCGGCCGCCCCGAAGCCCAACTTCGCTAGCAAGCAGGCTCTTATGAAGAAGAATGAGGCTATTGCCCTCTTCACTTTTGAGGCGGCTCAGGAAGGTGACTTGGGCTTCAAGAAGGGAGACATAATCACGGTGTTGAAAAAAACAGAGAGCGACAATGATTGGTGGTAAGTGTCCATTTTCGTGGTTAACGTGTGCGTCAAATTCTCATCGATAGCAGGACCGGTATGGCTGGTGGACGACATGGGATATTCCCTAGCAATTACGTGAAGATGAAGGATTGAGCAAGTACTACTGTACTTGAGCTGGCTTCGGGGCAGCCGTAAGGGCAAAGGGCTCTTGTTTGAGACTGAGTGATGGGTGGAGAGGTAAGAATGCAATTGACCGGGGAAACGACTTCACTATCAACACATCCTGAGATACCTGATGATACCTGACTTTTCTTCTTGGCGGCGTACATAGAGTTCATCTGGCTTTTTGATTCTGTCGTAAATAACAGCATACAAGTTTGCACATTCAAACCCATTCGGCTTGAGCCAACATGAAGAAAAAAGTGAAAGTTTTGGGACCCTGATTCAACTGCGAACTTTGGCTATGTTTGTGGGAAGTGACTTGTCGAGAGTTCGGCTCCTGAGCATTCGTCTTCGCTTGTTTTGCTTTTGATCAATACCCGTAATTTCATTGTGTTCAGTAAGAAAAATACTACCAATACCTCATAATGACCATCGTTGGATTTGGAAATGTCTTATATATGACATCACGAAAAGGTCTCCCTTTTGCGTCTGTGGGTCTATTGATCTTTTGCTGACTATGAACGCACGATCATCATGTCCATTGCTAGGCTCACCAAATAGTTTCCACGACCTCCTCAGATGGAGAGGTGACCTGTTACATGCCTTCGGCCCTCACCAAGCTATTACACCGCCATCCAGATCTATCATCCCGTTCTTCTCAATATCGCTGTCCCTCTTTCCCATGACTACGTCCGTAAGACTCAACGCAGGGTCTTTCGGGTCCCGCGCCCCCATTTTCACACGCATTTCGCGGCCCTTCTCCCCAGTCAAATTCGAAACACAGAACCCCGGGTTAAATGCCAAAACCTTGCAGTTCCAGTCAGCGAAGTTATGGCGGTGGCAAGCCGATAGCATGTTCAGCGCAGCCTTGCTCATACGGTAGGTATCTCCGCGGATGTGGACATGTGGGTAATCGGGGTTCAGGCGCTCGAAGA
The DNA here is from genome assembly GCA_022578815.1 of Xylariaceae sp. FL0016. Lineage (NCBI taxonomy): Eukaryota > Fungi > Ascomycota > Sordariomycetes > Xylariales > Xylariaceae > Xylariaceae sp. FL0016. Next base: position 123,258 of record MU388785.1, read on the forward strand.
CGGAGCCCTGCGAGGAGGAGACGTAAATAACGCAGGGCTTTGGAGACCTCTTCAGCAGCGGCTCGAAGGTCTCGGTCATCACCATCTGGCCGAAAACGTTGGCCTCGAATGTCTGGCGCAGGGCAGTCAGGGTGTCGGGTTCTTCAAACGCGGTTATACCGGCGTTGTTGATGAGCACATCGAGCTTCCCGAGCTTCGACTCGATCTCGTCTTTGGCGGCCCGGATCGACTGTCGTTCGGTGACGTCGATTTGCACGGTAGATATCGGGCCCTTCAGCGAGGTCCCGTTGGCTGCTTGCATCTCGCTCAGGGCCTTCTGACCCTTGTCTAGGGATCGAGCGGCGAGGACAACGTGGTAGTCGGCCGAGGCGCGTGATAAGGCTATGACAGTTTCGTAACCGATGCCACTGTTGCCGCCTGTCGGTTGGTAGTTAGCATTGTCATCACGGATCCTCTTGCTGTGATTTACTTGCCAGTGACAAGGATTACGGTCTTGTCTGAACCCATGGTGAAAGCTTCTGGGAGGGTCGTTCGTGATTGTGATTGCGGTACAAGTCTTCTAGGAGAATCTGGGGTAGAATACACAGATATACTTGGAATGCTCAGCGAGATTTGGATTAAGTGAGAAGCTCATGGGTAGAAATAGTCAGTGTGTCTCTCAACATGGCGACGAGACGTCTACTTTTATACACTAGACAGGCTTGCTAGTTGAAACCCTTCGAATCCGCACTAGGCACCCATATACAATGGATTCTTTACCTAAGTCCGTGAAGAGCGACGGTGTTACCGGCACTGGAGTCCATCTCCAACCCCGATCTACTTGAGAAGGTCGTCGCTCCTCCAAACCCCACACATCCCCACCCCCGGTGGGGTACCGGTATGACGCCGGGCTTCGGACTCTAAATAAGACTAATCCGTGACCTTAAGCCCGCTATTTCCATTCCTAAAGACACCTCTGTATAGAATCATTGAAGATTGTCTGCATAAGTCACTTTACTGAAGTACATGAAATCTTCATCTGGACAGAGTAAAAGGTCCTTCTGAGTCATGGATTTTGACGCTTTTGCCTCAATACATTCATTTTCACACACTTGGCCTGTGCCATCGAGACTCCCTACTGATCAAGCCCACCTTACTTTCTGTATATTACAAGGCACCGGTATAAGAACAAGGAAGCCACTCTTCATCTCATGCCAAGTACCCAAAGCTTCCCTTCTGAGTATCTTCGAGTTTTTCTCCCTCTCCCTCACCCCCGCTTATCCTATCACTTCGCCCGAACCCAATGTGTTCTTATTGCTCCAAGTAGATGTTCGAATAGACGCGCGAGGCAGAAGGCGCCTCGTTGAGGAAATGCACTCAACCACAAGCGGAGGAGGAGAGCAAAGGGTACACGTTGGCCTGGGACAGAGCCTAGTGTCATCCTCTTGATAGGAGGCTGGGTAGGTACTGTTCCTGGAATTGAGACCCGATACCCGATAGCAAGCTCGTATCCCCTACTTGCCGACTTACGACATGTGAGTCGTCAACTATATTTCCCGGTGCTGTATCTCTTACGGAAGCGTTCAAGGCGGAGGGGTCTTGAGGTCTGGAGTTGTGATGGGTTGGTAAGTTGGGCTGGCCTTGCCGTGGCCCCAACAGACGATTGCGAGCACAGTTATCTTGTCCGGTAACGAGTCTACCAATGAGGCGATCCTCCCTATGATTCAGAAAGCAATCCATACATATCGGGCTAGAGTAAGCCATATTGCGTCGATGCAAAGTCGACAATGTCCGGAATATTGACCATTCACCGGCTTCAGGACCCAGTGGAATGTCCTCTTTTTTTCGTCTTAGACGTGTTTTCGTTGTGAAATATTATTTTGACCTAGCGAGAGAGTCAACGCCGGAGTTTCTTCTGACCTGGGATGTGGCATACCGTACCAGGACACTAGGTGTATGCGAGATGCAATGTATGGACACAAAGCCGGGGAGATCTTGAAAGAAAGAGACGCGGCCGATTGACACGAAACAAAGAGGGAACCACGACGAGAATACTCATACTTACAGCCTTCGAGATGGACAGGTCTTGTCACATCATTGATGCATCATGTCAAGACCACCATCTTCTCGATCCGACAGAAACATCCTCACCGAAATCTCGGCAACATGGCATTGTTCTGGAAATGCCAATACTTGACATGTCGTATACATGGACGACATATCAGGTTGTATTTGGATATAACTACACTGCATGCTCTGCAAGTATCATTTTGCATTGCCAATAGTGTAGCATTCTCGGCGAAGAGACTCCCTGACGAACGGCTGCAGACCAGGATCTAGGCAAGGTGACCATCGAATAGGAAGCAGGCGGAGCACATCCGACATCCTTGCCGTATGTCGTGAGTGCAGAATCGGCATCTCGCGTCAAGATCTGCACCTTCGGGCTCCGAGTACCCGGTCAGTGGCCAGGGCTCAACTTGCTCTCCGTATAAGCCGGGCGGTCGCTCTCGAGCCTGCCCCGCCATACAACTCTTTGTCTTGCTAACACAGAATGCAACCTCTGATCAGTTTCTGAGCAGGCTAGGCAGGCACGCAGGCAGATAGGTACCACACCAGCGCATCCAATCTATGCAATGCTTCACTGTGCCGGCCTCTTGAAGAGTAAAGAGTAGGGATTTGCCGTGTGGGGGTCAGGGCAGCATCCGTCTGCATGGAAGTGACCCCAACATGGGCATCACCAAAAGAAAACAATGCTCGACAGGCAGACCCCGTCCCCTTGCCGAAGGATCCATCACATATCAATATCATTCAACCGCATACTGTCTCGCAGACAAAGACGCATGACTCCATGTTCGCGGACATATCACCCGTGCTGCCTCTAGAGCCGTGTGCACTCAGCATAGGTAGTAACGGAAGCCTGCTCATGATTTTAGTGGCTTAGGGTATGCACTGCTACTTGCTTGCGCTACGTCGACACGTACAATGATCATAAAAGTCGCCCGGCGTAGAAGTAGTATGCTCTTTCTGGTAAGGATTTCGGTACCTCCAGGGTAGCATTACAGCCCTCCAGGAGGTAAGAACCTCACATGCAAGAACATTTTGAGCGAAGACTGATGAGGGATACACGGAAGGCGAAATACGGGTGCTTGCCGATCCAACAAACCCACAGCAACCTGGTTCCACACGACAACGGCAATGGCCGTGTGATGAATTTCGTTGCCATGATGATACCAATGCTGGGACCAGAAGATCGTTAGCGGTCAAGATGTCATTAAGGGAAACGAGGTTGATTTACTTTATCCAAGTCATGTCATAACAAGTCAATGCTAATATAAGCATGCTATATATGGTCTTTGCACATGGCGACTCCCTAGGACTCGATGGACCGATAGGCGACCCGTAGAGGCCAGGCTTTGCAATGATAAACGTGCTTGGAATTGACGCTATAGTAACGCGCGGCCGTCAGCGTTCGTGGACAACACGGCTGATGGGCCATCGGTCAAGATCGCTGAGGGTGACGCCCCCGGGATGCTATATTGAAAATCTGGCTGTATTGATGTAAAAACTCGATTTGGCGAATCGCATGACATGCAGATTCTGCGATGCTCCTCGATGCCGCGCCTCGAGCTCTTCGAGCTCAACGCTCCACTGTCAGACCTTGTAAAAGCAGAATGCCATGTAGAAATTCGAGATCTCCATCTCCTCAGGACTGACGAGGAGAGGTCCCCTGCCCCTCTCCCTGACGCCCATTCGCTCGCTCAAAGGACCCAGGATATGGTCATCCTTCTCGCTTTCCCAAATCTCGCCGAATTTCTGCTGGTACTGTAGCTCGAGGTTGTAGTCTTCGGCAAGCGCGCGGAACGCCTCCCAAGGAACCACATACTCCGGTACCTCCTCCACTGCTTCATCAAGGAAGAAATTATACTTCCATCCGAAAGGAGGTCGAAATATGCCGTCCTCGGGAGTCTTACCTGGAAAACGGACGCGATAGAGCTCATTACCCCATTCGGCAGTTTCTTCAGCCTCGCCTTCCTCTCTATCCTCGTCTGGCTGTTTGGTTTCCTCCGATGATTCACCGTTGCTTTGACTTTTCTTGGCGGCCATACGCTCGTTGAACTTTGTGACGCGGTCTCCAATGACATGTGAGTTGGGAATGCAACCCAGGAAGCGGCCTCCCTTTTTCAACGATCCTGATACATTTTGAAGCATCATGCGCGCCTTGTCTTCTGTCTCGAATGCGTAATGCATGCAGAACATCATGCTGACGATATCAAAGCCGCTGCGACCCATGGGTGAATGGTCGAAACCGACTTGTTGGATTATGTCGATGTTCCCAATAGACTCACCATAGCAGTCCTTGACGAAGAAACGAGCATCGAACACATGCTGTGGGCGGCCGCCCCTATGGCCTCCCCGACCTCCGCGTCCACCACCACCGCGGTGTCCCATACTCCGGTACCGCTCTTTCGCCTGGTCAATAGAGACATCTGCAGGGTCTAAGCCGACATACAGGCCCACTCGCTGCGGCGCCTGCTGCCATTTGCCCAGGTCTCCACCCTTACCACATCCGATGTCTAGTACTAGCAGCTCGTCGTTGTGGCTACCAGCTTGGTCACGGCCATACTCGTGAGCGCCGGGCGTGAAGTCTTCATTAGGACTGAATTTCTGTATAAGGGTGGATTTGACCCAGTTGTTGAAAACGCGGAGTCCCTTGATCCGTGAACCAGTCTTTCGCCAATCGCGGCCTCGCTCGGGAACCGCGTTGTAGTGTTGACGGACAATGTCGTTAATACCACGCTGTTCTTGGATGGCAGCAGTCTCTGCAGCCTGTCGGGTTTCGCGTTCGCGTTGTTCACGGCGTTCTCGTATGGCTGCTTGCTGTGAAGCGTCAACGCGGGCGCGCCGACCAGGCCGTTTCTGTTTCCTAGGTGCATCGGAGGGAGAGGTGGAGCGCTGGCGCTTTTTTGCCGGCTCAAGACGTTTTGCATCGAATGGTTGAGGGAGGTCATCGATTGACGGTAACGTAGGTCTGTCATCGTCACGGCGTGTTGAGCTGTGTTTGACGGGCGAGCCCTCGGAAAGCTTTCGCTTCTTTGGCCGTTCGAGCTGTTTTGCATCAAAGGGCTGGGGATACTCTTCGGAGTCTTGGCTTGCCATTGTTGGCCAGTATGCAGAAAGCGCAACTTGACGTGAAGGTAACTATATGCTTGGCAAAATGCGGTTATAGTGAGTTGTTTCTAGAAGTGGAAAGCAGACTTCGGATAATGATCGAGATCAAGGTAATGCAACCGCGAGGAGAAGCTTGTGAAGCAATCGGAATGTCAGCTACCTTGCAATAGGTACGAAGGTACAGGAAATGGAGCCACCTGAACCTCCTTTGACTGAGCCCGGCGGAGGTACGTACCTAGCTTTGGACGCACCCACTCATGAGGCTGAAGCGACCCACTATCTGTGCATGATTGGCTTTCGGGTCAGCTAAGCAGTTACGTTCACCTCTCGTCGCCTACAGCAGTGGCAGCTTCCTCGTCTTCCGCCCTGCCAGCCTGACTGGGCCAAACGAGAGAGCTTCACCATACCTCATCACCACAACATCCTGCCCTTCACCCGGCAGATTTAGCATCATCTGGGAAACACTCCGTCTTACGAGCCTTGTCCCCTGCTTGTTGCTTCTCAATCACTCTTTACTGCCAACTAAATACTCACAATCACCCCATCAACCACCATGGGCTCTGATCCTCAGTATGCGAAATGGCCTCTGTTGCCTTTATCTCAGCATGTCTTCACGCTCACCAACTCCTATGCAGCTCGTCCTGCTCAGCAGGCTGCCGTCAAGAATCTACAAGAGGCCATCAGTGAGCACAAGATGGCCCCATTGTACAAGTACCTCGCGCACCCGACAGAAGGCATTCTGAACGCCGCCGGCGAGACTGCATCTTCAGCACCACAAAAGCCCACCGGCCGGAAACCTAGTGCTGCTGGCATGACTGCCAAAGGCTCGACATCGGCCTCTTCTCTACCTTGGGACGAAGCTGTGTACAACAAGCTCAAAGCTGAGAATGACAAAGAGCTGGAAGAGATCCAAAAAGAGGAGGACGAAGCAGTCGAGAAAGCTGGTGACACCGAGATCATGTCTGCTAGAGGAAAGCGCGCTGAATATTACGCCAAAATTGGCGACAAGGTATGCTTTTAGTGACTTTTACCGTGTCGACTTCATCGATAACGTCATTCTAATATCGCCTAACAGGACCAAGCAATAGCAGCCTACGAGGATGTCTTCGAGAAAACCGGCATTCTCGGTACCAAGATTGATCTCGTCCTTGCCATGATTCGCATGGGGCTCTTCTACGGTGAGCGGGCTCAGGTGAAGAAGCACGTTGCGCGCGCGAAAACCCTAGTAGACAGTGGAGGTGACTGGGACCGCCGAAATCGTCTGAAGGCCTACGAGGGTCTACATCTACTTACTACCCGATCCTACAACCTCGCTGCGTCCCTTCTCCTCGACTCCCTTTCGACATTCACAAGCTATGAGTTGTGCACGTACTCAAATCTCGTCATTTATGCTGTCCTCGCAGGGTCCGTTTCATTAAAGAGAGTAGACTTCAAGAGCAAGGTAGTTGACGCTCCTGAGATCAAGGCTATTCTCGGGGCCGACGGAGACGACAAGCTCTCTGCACTCACTGGTGCCATATCGGCTGGACCGGGGGCCGAAGATACTGACATGCAAGATACGAAAGAGACAACTGCGCCAAATGCACCTGTCAAAGCAACAACTGCCGTCAACCTGACCACTCTTGGCACCGGTGCTGATCAGCCTGAAGCTGAGATGGCAGTTGATTTCTCCTCACTCTCACAGCTTGTCAATAGTCTATACAGCGGCAACTATAAGCAGTTTTTCGGAGCCTTGGCTCAAGTCGAAGAACAATTCCTGACACAAGACCGGTATCTTTTCGAGCACCGACATTGGTTTGTTCGTGAAATGCGGTTGCGCGCATACCAGCAATTGTTGCAAAGCTACCGAGTTGTCGGACTCGAGAGCATGGCGAACGATTTTGGTGTGACCGTGGATTTCTTGGATCGGTATGTTATATCACCTCTTGCCCATTCTTCACCTTTTAGCTAGGTAGCTAACGAGGGTAACGTACAGTGATCTCGCCAAGTTCATTGCTGGCGGTCGCATCCCTTGCACCATCGATCGTGTGTCTGGCAAGGGCGTCATCGAGACGAACCGCCCCGACGACAAGAACAAGCAATACCAAGATGTTGTCAAGCAGGGCGACCAGCTCATCACTAAGCTGCAGAAGTACGGACAGGCCGTGCGGCTTAGAGGAAGCGAAAGGGCTTAATTGGATTCTACAATTGTGCTGGGCGTTTTGTGCAATAGAAGATCCAGTGTAATAATATCAAGAAGAGACGTGCATAAAGTAAATCCTCGGGCCCATATCCTATCTTGCGCATACTTCTGACTCACACTTCAACTCCAATAACGTTGCTGGAGGACTGGTAGAAGTGGTCTTGTGTCATGAATTTCTATTTCTGTCTTTTACAATACTCGAAATGTCAACGTGTCGTGATTTGCAATCTTTGTAAATACGCTGGTATGCAGAAGCTGAACTATGCACTGTCATCATCATAGTACGACCCCTTTCCTCTCTCGCTACCCATTCCATTTCCGAGCCAGTTTGATCCACCACTATATTCCCGGTGTTCCAGTGCAACCAAATCAATAGCGAAGAAGGAGCTTATCGGTACTTGTCCATGAACTCCTTGTGAAACTTGGCAATGCTGCCCACCCACTCGGTGCCCGGCGCCAGGAACGTAGTCCGGAAGTGCAGCGAGCCCTCCTTCTGGCCGAAGCCGCTGCCGGGCACAACGCACACGCCCGTCGCCTCGAGAAGGCGCATGCAGTAGAACTCGTCTGGCGCGCGGCCCTCGGCCTTGGCGGCGTCGACGGCCTTGCTCGGGAGGTGGATGGTGGGGAAGAGGTACATGGAGCCCTGGGGCTCGCCGCACTCGACGCCCTCCATCGCCTTGAAGGCCTCGTAGAGGGCGTAGGCGCGCTCCTTGAGGCCCGCGAAGATGCCGCCGAACTCCTGCTCGTAGAGCGCGTGGGAGGGGTCGCCCGGCTGCGGGGGGTTGACCATGAGCTCGACGAGGCACTGGCCGATGACGGGCGCGCACAGCGTGATGCTGACGAACTTGTAGATCTGGGCCTCAACCTCGGGGTCGAAGCCCATGAGGTCGAAGTAGCCGCCACGGTGGCCGCACTCGCCGACCATGCCCTTGGAGATGGAGTGCAGCGAGGCGAGCTCCACGGCGCCGTACTTTGCCGGGTCTTGCTTCTGCAGGGAGAGTAGGACCTGGCGGAAGGAGCAAAATTTGCCAATGAAGACATTAGTCTGGTAGACTTCATCGGCCATGACGACAAGCTTCTCCTCGGCGGCAAAGTCGAGTACGGACTTGATGTCGGCCTCGGAGAGGGAGGCACCGGTCGGGTTGCCTGGATTGATGATGACGATGGCGCGAACGTCGGTACCCTCGCTCTTGGCCTTGTTGTAGGACTCCTTGATGGTGTCGAGAGAAGTGCCCCAGTTGGCGCTCTCATTAAGATAGTAGGGAACACACGTAGCATTGAGGACAGCGAGAGAGGCCGTGTAGAGAGGATATTGTGGAATAGGGACGAGGATACCGGAGGACGGCGCGGCGCAAAGGATGTGCAGAAGTGTGTTGACGCCGGAGGAGGCACCGGCGGATAGGTAGATGTGCGCGGGATCAGCAGTAAATCCATCACGTTCTGCAAATCTCAGTCAGTAAAAGCTTTTAACATGGCATCGACGGAGCAAGACGTACTCTCGAGGAACTTGGCAACACTCTCTTTGATTGCGGGAACACCGGCACTGGCACTGTAAGCCCCAACGCTTCCAATACTCTTCAGCAACCATTTAGCACGCTCAATCACGTCCGTCTTGTAGCCAAGGGACTTGATCAAGACGTCCTCGTGATCCAGTAGCTGCGGGTTCTCGAGCAGACTCAGGACCTGGCGGAAGAAGGTAATAGGCTTCTGGTCGAGCTGCTGAGGGTTGCCAATGTTGGCACTGATGACCTCGCCGAAGGGAAGTGTAGTGTCGCCCTTGCGCAGACGGGTGCGGTACTCCTCAGACTTGACGGCGAGCTCACCGCGCACAGCGTACTTGGCCTCGACGACATGAGGGTTGATGTTTCCCAGGTTTAGACGCGCCATGGTTACTGTCGTATGGTACAGGCGATGACAAGTTGGCGATGGCGGGGTGCAAACGGATGTTGAGGACCCTGGTGTTGAGGATGGTGGGGTAAGACCTGAGGTGCAAGGAAATGTCAATGATCCAACACGAGTTGACTCTTCGCCACAGCAGGGTCTGGGGTCTATAAGGACGAGAAAGACACGAGGAACTCTATGAAGCTGCTGAGAGAAACGTGGTATCTGCAAGCAATGGTCTTCTACAGCATATGCACGAGAACAATGGCAAAGGAGGGGCAAAGGTACAGGAGGAGGGACGAATATCGACCAAGTGGGATGGATGGATGCCAAAGTGGGTGTTGAAGAAGGACCGCGCTTTTTTTTTTTTTTAACTCAATGCCCTGTTTTATCCCTCTCTCTCTCTTCTTTCACAGCTTTCTCTTCTATGTTCCTAACACGCGCCGTTACATGACGACGATCAGGTCTGCGTATTGGGCGCATGTGCGGCCTTAAAATCTTCAACAGCGGCAGATTGCGCGTGTCAGACAGGGATCATGATTTGTGGCTGTCGTCCACTGGGACGATGCACTTGCAGCCCGTACATACATAGTGCTCGTTCCACCCCGTCACGGCGCAAGTCAACCGAAGTCGGGCGACGCTGGTCAGGGCTCGTCCCGTTAAGGCAGAGAGAAAGACCGCATGGTGGGGGCGTGGGTGGCCACAGTCTCGATTGTGGTGTAAGTCATTGGTCTAGTGAGGAAGGGTATGGCCGAGATTTAGTACGTAAATCTTCCAAGCATAGACAGGGCTGGCGGTGATACGGTGGACAGAGACGCCGAAGACAGACAAATAGAATAGATAAACGAGATGTACCTGATCTGGGATGCGTCCAAGCTCGATGATACTCTGATCTGTGGCTGACGATGCCAGCACATGAGGCATTTGTAAAAGCCGGTGTTGCTGATGGAGATGATGGAGATGTCGAAAGAGCCTTTTGCAGAGCTCTCGCCCTGCATCCTAGCCTAGTCACAGCTGCGGGCGTTGGTGCTGGTGCTGGACCCATTGCTAGGCTGGGGGACCTTGGGACCTGGCAGAGGTCAGCGCCGCTGTTTCCAGAGCTGAAATAACAAACATAATAATGATATCTAATAATATCTAGTAATAACAAAAGACGAGTACCTAATGATCAAGGATTCGGTATCGGAGTAGCTGTCAATAGGACTGAGGCTGTATCGGCGGTCGAAGGCGCAGGCTCAGGCTCGGTCGTAGTTGCAGTCAGTCACACAACGTCTGGAAACCCCCTTCCGGAAAGGTGATCAAACGAACGTGACTGCCAAATCATTCATTTACGGACTGTGAGAGGATTTATCCGTCAACACTTGGAGGAAAGATTTTCGTCAGCTGCTATCTTTGCTGGAAGGTCTTATTAAAGTACCCGGTACCGGTACCTGGCTGCTCACCGCCGCCACCACTTCACCGTGGCTTCTAGGGGCTTAATCCCGCTTCGCCGCCACCGCCGGAGTTAATCGAATCCTCAAGATGTGAAGGGGAGGCCTTCTTTCTGTTGACTCCAAATCATGAGATATGTTCCTGACTTCACGTCGTATACAATACCGAGAGACCACAGCCTTATGAAATCCTGTGTTCTACGGTACAAACTTGTCTGTTGATACAAAGCTTGGATCCCGAGAGAGAGCTGACGATAACTGTCCGCTTCTCCACCATCATTCATCATTATCATCACCATCATCATGAGCCGCAAATAATCGAAATGCCATTATATTCAGGGCCCTCCGGCGTGCCACTCTTCTCCAATCTACAGTGCCTGCAACTTTCACCGTCAAGTCACCTGGGTGTCTTCTCTCCGAGCAATGGTAACCCAGAAGTCCTTCATCAGCCAGAATGCCGCGCTGTGCATCTTCTTGATCGGCGCCGTCGGGTCAATGATGGAGAAATGATATCGTCGAAGTAGCTATCGTGATACACGGTCAGTCTTTCAGCGTACCAGATAATCCATTTGGGGTGCCTACCTCGGGCAACACCTTGTTCAACTCGGTAAGTGCCACGCCTCGCCCAAGGCATTTATACTTGCCATATCCAAATAGAACCTCGAGAGTCTCCGACATCTCTTGTCGCTGCCTCTCATCTGCTAGCAACCACCTCTCCGGCCTAAACAGTTCCGCGTCATCTCCCCAATACTCCTTGCTTCTCAGCATTCCCCACTACCATGGTGAACCGAGTCAGTCGCGGTACGGAACTTCGAAAAGGGGGGAACGAGGCGCTGTTACTTACGCCGTCGATTCCAATTTCTGTGCCACCGGGAAGATAGTATCCCGCTACAAAATCACCTCCCGGAGGCACTGTCTTGCTCAGTAATGGAGTCAGTGCCGGAAAGACACGCAGTCCCTCCTTGATCACGGCCTGCAGATACGGTAGCTGTCGTGCTTCGGTATCGCGGATCGGCGAACTGATCGTCCCGTTCTTCGCTGCACGGTCTATCTCGGCCATGAGCTTATTGTAAACACGTGGCGTTGAGTGCAGGTACAAGAGCGTCATGCGAGTAGCTACAGCTACAGAGTCAGTCCCGGCAACTCTGGGGCAGCAAGTTAGCACGGAAAAGAATCTGTCCATGGCATCTTGTCAAAAGGGACACTCACACCTGCACCAAGGCCTCAGCAGTAGCTTCGTCTTTGGTAGCTCCATACCGAAGGAACTGGGCAATCATATCGCGGCGAGGTTTGGCATCTGGTTCGAATCGCTCTTCGATCGTTTCTCGAGCAAACCTGGACATCCGTGAGCTTCGCTACATCCATAGCCCGTGGCTTGAGGGGATCTACCTGATGAAGCGACCCAGGCCTATCCGATCACTAGGCTTAGGAAGCGCCTCTGAGAAAGGCCAGGTCTGAAAGAGCTTCCCGAGAAAAGGCAATGTGGCAGCCGTCGATGCAATGGGAAAGAACCCCTCGTTCCATTTGACCCAATCGTAGATATCATGACCCTCGTCCAAAAAGCCAAAGGGCTTTCCGTAGGTCATGTCCCCCACGATGTCTATGGCCAGCAATTGCGAAAGAACCGCAAAGTCGACGGGGACATACTTATTGTCGCCAGACAATAGCTTCCGGTCAATAAGTTCAAACAGACGGCTGGTCTGGCGATCAATTGCTTGTTCCTTCGAGTGCTAGGTTAGCATCCGATCCTCCTGATACCATGGCTTTGCCGAAGGTGGGCGACGTTGACATACAACTAATACTGTGCTCGAATATCCCGGGCCAATCTTGGTCCTCAACGCTGCATGTCGTTCCTCGTCGACCATGCAAAAGGAATGGTATTTGCCTTTCTCGAATCGGAAGGTATCATACCACGGGCCTTTGCGATAAGGTGACTTGAGTGCCTCCATTTGCTGGGCATGCTTGACGTCCGTTGTGATGACCGAATTGGGGCCAATACGCACCAGCGAACCTGCATCACGTAAGTCTGCGGTAGCCAGGGTCTCTATGGAGAAGGTCACGCACCGTATTCGTTGGTCAATTCATGAAGTGCCGAGTGGGATTCACCGCTGAGGTTGACCTGGAGCAGCGGGAACGACGTGATCGAGTAGGACAACGGTCCAGGTATATGACTCAACCTGTGCCAGACCCGTATAGAGTATAGAACGTAGACCAACAGAAGGAAGAAAACGACCCTCCAGGCAGAGGAGTCCATCAAAGCCTCTTGGATTGATTTGGGCATCGTGAGACGTGAGGCAAGATGCGGAATTTTACTGCCGGCTGATCACATCGATCGAACGATGCTTCTGCCGAGTTGAATACGGAACACAAGGCCCTGGAACTTGCTGTTTATGCAGAGGGTTGGCATACGACTGGCGCAGGAAACTCATATCACCCAGTTCACAGGCCGCGACCACATGAATTCTTCTGATAAACCTCGCGTATATGGTATATCAGCTGCGACAGTAGACCTTGGGCACAAGCCCAGATCCCCGAGGGGTTGAGGCCCCAGCCTACTTCGAGGATGGTCTATACTGTTATCGTCTACGCAACTAATAACCTTCCCTTGTCGTGGACCCTCGACTCAGAACAATCCTATAGGTTGTCACCCCACATGCGGGCCCTCTGCCCTGTCTTCTGCCCTACCCTCGGCCCTGCAGTTCTGCCAGCGTTACTTCGCTCATCAATAGCGCCGTCTCTGATGATTCCTTTTGATTTTCTTCTGTTCTGACGGCCTTTCTCCTCGACCCGTGATGGAGCAAGGTTGTGAGCTACATATGTGATTGCGCGGATTCTAGGTACTCTCTGGTGGGCCAAGAACGGCTCCGAGCAGAGTCCGAGTGCCGTTCAAGGGCCGGCCCATCCTGACTACCCATGAAGTGGAGGACATCAGCATACCGGGCGAGATGGACTTCCTTTTGACTTGTCACGAGTAGCCCCGCCCCACCCATTCGTGATGGCTTCATCTATTGCTTTTGCCGCGACGTTGGGGCCTCGGGACGGGGACGACCACGCTTGAGGTCGCAACCCGTCTTGACGGCGTTTCTTCGTAATGCGGGACGGATGGCGGAGACGCAACCCACTTGTCTATTTTCTCTTCCAGGCACAGAAGGCGAGGGCATGAAACATAAATCCCTGATGTGCCTTTGAAGAATCACTGGCCGGTAGCCTGGCGCTTCGCATCGAACTAGGTATCCAATGCAAGACGCAACCCGCCAGTCTTGGTCTGCGACTCCATTTCCCTGCAATTCGTGCCATCCACCCTGGGTGGAAATTCATGATGAGGAACATGGTTCTTGAGCATTCGATGTTGACGGAATTTCTTTGTTTGGAGACAGATCTTGGGGCTGGAGCATGGGTCGTTATGCCAGTGCGAACGACACGTCAACTCTCGCGTCCTCTTCCTGGATTTACTTGTACCGCAAATTACACACTCAGATATTGTGCATGAACTCGATCGGTTTTCAAAATGACTAGAGTTCCCCTTCTCGAGAGCGGCAAATGGCCATAAGTATCTTGCTTTCAGATGCTTGACAGCTACTCGCGCATGTGTGTCTCAGTTATTACGCCTCTAGCCATCTTGAACAATAGTCCGACGCTTTTCAGAGCCCAACATGTCTATTGGCGGTGATGGCCCATATTGCATTGCGGTCTTGTGGTCGTTGACTGCAATTGTTGCCCTGTTTCTGGTCCTTCGAGTTTACGCACGCGTATACTGCCTTGCTTCTTACGGGGTCGACGACCACTTCTACGCAGTATCGTTTGTGAGTCGTATCCCGCCGAGTATTCCACCACCCTGCTGAGATCTGACCATTCTGCTTTTAATAGGTGCTCATGGTTGCCTACAGTGCCATGGCCACGGTGGCTGCCTATCACGGATACGGACGAAGCGACCTGTCGCCTGCTGCAAACGTCGATGCCACCTATTATCGCATGATAGCCCAGACCTTCTCTCTTTTGGCGGTGGGGACCTCGAAAGCTTCGGTGGGATCCTTTTTGCTGCGAATTGTCTTTGCTGTGTGGATGAAGGTCGCAATTTGGACTGTCATGGTTATCATGGGAATTTTGTCTATTCGTAAGTCATGATCATACTCGCCGTAATTTCGTGCTTCTCACCTCTCGCGGTAGTCGGCGCACTTTTTACTTGGGTAGGATGTCAGCCTTTGGCATTTTCCTACGACAAGCATATACCAGGAGGAAGTTGCCTCAACACAGTACCGATCTCGTACATGCTGGCAAGTAAGTCCTCTACCAGTGACGAAAGTTAGAATCAGTCTTTCGTGTACCCAGTTTTGATCATGATACCATCAGTGGGAACTATTGGTGTCGATATCCTCTTCGCTGTCTTACCGTGGACGTTTATTTGGAAACTGAAGGCACCTCGCCGAGAACGCATCGTCATAGCCGGTAGCATGAGCTTGGGTATACTGTAAGTTTCATCCTGAATCCTTCTTTACTACGCTCTCTCTTAACAACCACTCAAAGTGCTGCTCTGGCTGGTGCTAAGCGAATTTTGAGCGTCAACGGCGTCCGCGATGTCCCCGTTGGTGTGATCGTCTGGTCCCAAGTCGAGACGGCCCTCACCCTCATCTGCGTCGGCATCTCTGTATGCGGTCCTATTTGGTTCCACGGTGCTGAGAGATGGGTCCGCTCCAGGCGCAGCAGCTCCTATGCCCGCCATGAGACGCCGGAGCCGGTTGCGTTGCGCACAATAGGGGGCGGGGCGATGCCGGGGGCGAAGGCGGCGAGGGGCTCGCAGTCCCAGGGTACGAACAACAGTCTGCATAGCCTCTCCCTATTCTCGAAAACGACGGGGACGACGAAGACGATGGCTACCGCGACCACGACGACTACCATGGACAGTTGGAAGAGCGGCAATGGGGAGAAGCGCGAGGTTGACGACAGGGACAGTGACGAGGTTAAAGTCACGCGAGAGGATCATGAGCAAACCCGGGAGGAACGCACGAATGAGGAAGCCGGGCACCAATGGGACGGTTCCCAAGACAACCTTCCGACGAGAGCACATCAAGTCAAGCGCTCTTGGATCTTGGGCGAAACCTCGAATCACAGTCTGGCACAAGGTAGAGTAGGCCATTTCGACAACGGCAATGACCGCATCATAACCTCCATGTCTTTCGAAGTCAAGCGATCCTAGAAATCTCTAGATAGTATCAAACAAGACGAGAGTGGAGAGTATGTGATTCATCGTGTATTGTTGCTGTCATAGTATGTATCGCGCCGGAGGCTTAGCAGTCTATTGCCCCATGCCATACCATCGGCATACCAGTATAGTAGCGTCTACGTAATGAGATAAAGAAAAAAAGCTAGGAAAACCCTTCACCACAAAAAGAGGGCAAGAAACGAAAGTCTTTGACCTGGGAAGTACATGATAAAGGATGGCGCCTATTCGTAGACCCAGTACACTGCCGTGGTCCCAGACGATTGCTCGTGGTCCTGTGATGGTCTTGTGTGTCGTGAACTAGAAAGATCGTGATGTAGAGGCTCTTCTCTGCCAAAGGAAATACATCAAAACGTAAGACGTAGTAATGGAAAGACTGCCATTGACCTGATACCCCGGTCAATGAGTGCAGCTGTAGTATGTAGAGAGTCTGGCTTTTTGTAGAACTCTCATAACGTTAGTGCCCCGCAGGGCGATTGGACATTGCCCTCTGATGGGATGTTCAACCTTTCTTGGTAGTATCCTGGCCATCCTAAACTCGGATGAAGACGGATTCTCCATGCTAGGGATGGTGTGGTGCTCTTTGCTGGTTGAAGGCAGCATGCTCCGGTGGCATCGTACTGCCCAACCCGGTATAGCCAACAAAAAACGCTGCACTTTCAGTATGATTCGAAGCTGGGGGCAGTGGCCTATGGTAGCTCTGTCGCCACATTGGTGCGCTCGTCTGCACTTCATTGTGAGGAGTCATATAAAATTCCCCTTGTGGTGGATGACTGGAACCATGACCAAAATTCCAGGCAATATCGGGGAGGTTGGTGCCATCATAATAATTCAGGTTGTGATAACTACCCGTAGTGTTTGACATTGCAGGCCCGAACCCTGGTTGCGGCGCAAATGCCAACGTATTGTTATTCCAGAAGGATGCAGAGTTGGAACTCGGTTCCAGGGCTGACGTGGAAGCCATTGTCGGCGCATACTTAGTTTGCGAGTTCCCTGAGAAGTGTCAGATAATGTCGAAATGCGAAGGCTGAGGTTTCCAAATACTCACCCATACTTTGGATTGAGTTGAAGTCATAACAAGGTCCATTGAAGGCCCCATTGATCTGCGATACACCACAAGTAGAGAGTTCGCCTGGAACCAGAGTGGCTGTATTTTTGCTCTCGCGGCGAAGGATGAACATTTTATCCCAGAAGTCTTGTCCAAGACGAATATGAGGGCCATAAATATCGAATGGCTCGTTGACATCGTCAACAATACCGAGGTAGAATTGCTTCATTGTTACCCCCTCCGTAGTAACCAGGCTCAGAAAGATGCCGTGGGTGATACGTTCGAGACTGATGAACGGCTGAGGAAGCGGGAAGCGAACCGCCTCAGGATGGAAGTGACGGAGCGCACTGCTGGTAATAGAAGAATATTGAAGCCACCGATTCGTATGTGCCAATACAGGTCTATTGTTGAACTCGATAACTGTCAGTGCGCAGCTATCTGGACTCGGTTCACGGAGAGCTGCCTCTTGACGTAAAGCGTGGAGCGTTAACTGTGAAATCGGGCCTGGTCCAGGTTTCGGTGTATTCCTATACGTGTGCTGTAGAGAGTCTCCGGAAGTGGGAATTGTCGAGTGGATTGTTTGAGTTTCCAGATCAGCGGAAATGGTTGATCCAAGAGCAGGTCGAAGTCTGGGTGTGTGCTTTCTCTGAGTGGTATCTGGGGGTAGTGATCGTGTGGATGATGCACCTAGCTTCCCTCGCTTGATCCCATTGTGCAATTCCGGAGGACGGCGCAGGGGCGTGCGACTTGCTTCAGGGGCCAGCGTATTTGACGGTGGCCTGGACTTCAAAGATGCGACTGAGGAATGTCCCAATGTGTCGGCAGCGACACGATGGGATTCCGGCCCTATACTCGAAACACTATCGTCGTTTCTATCCGGGTCGTGATCTGGGTATGACCGATGAGTACGTCTTCGTCAGTTGAGTTTGGTCTGGTACTGACTCTGGTTTGGAGTATCTGATCTTGAACTGATCTTTCTTCGCTTGAAACGACCGCTAGGCATTGCAATTACGCCTGTTGAGTAACGTTTCCTTAAAATAAAGTCCTGACCCTGAAGGTGTGTAGGTTGCGACGCGTCTATTAGGTCGAGTACGGCGCTGAGTGTTTCCGGGATAATGGCGCATTTCGGTACGATCCGAGCTGCTGTCAGACGGGACCAAGACAGAAACAAACCCAGATAGAGACCATATGATGTTTCAAACTCAATAGGATCGGGTGATAAGAGATCATATGGATGTTGTACTGCCCAAGGAGGGCACGGAAACACATGGGAGATGGGATCTCGGGGCAGGCTACATAGATAGCACCGAACCATATACAAACTGCCTTGTTTGACCTATGTATTGACAATGAGTAGCCTCTTTTGGGATTGATGTTCTGCGAGGGCTACAAGCTAGGCAGATATCGTGCTATCAAAACTGCCTTGGCTCCTTTAAAATTCCAAGATTGCCGAGCTCACCGAGGTGCCAGTACGAACCAGCTGAAAGCGTAGGGTACAATAACAGTTCTGTGTAGAAAGCCTACCTCTTGCCAGAGCTTATGTCTCGGGGTTCTGGTCGCAGAAATACCGAGGCAATGGAAGTTTATAAGATCTCCCGGACTCGATGGGTTTTGGCAATTCCCAAGGAATTGGAACATTAAGCTGCCTCAATGGATTTCCGAAGATCCAGACGCACAATAGCACGAAGTTGTTCGCCTCACTTTTCTTTTCGAGATATTCGTCTGAGAGTTATAACATGACAGCTTGAGAGGGACCGCCCACATCCAATTCCGCACACCCAATATGGAATTACCCAAGCCTTGATTGAGCCACTTGGGCCTCTACCATCCACGTAGACACCTTAGGGTGGGCGTTCATATGACGCTGGACCGAAGCCGAGTAACTGGGGAATTGGAAATTCCACAACGACGATTTCCAAATTGGGCACACTTGTCTAATAACAGCGTGCATGAGGCTTGCATGAAGGCATACTTCGCCTGCCAAGTCGTGCGTTGAGTCGCAGACTCAGTTGGCCCCCAACTGAGGGGGTCAAGTGGCTTCCTCGACTGCCTCTTCTAGATGAAGTGACTAGAAGGGGACTTCTGCCTTCGACTCTCCAAAACAAGTGTAATTCGGCATCTCCGTCGCAAAAGTTCTTTGACTCCAACACGATATGGCAGAAGAATACTGTCGCCCATTTTCCTAGAATGAGGCTGCGGCAGCCAGCAAATAAGCGCACATCTGCCTCATAACCTATTTTCGCGAGAAAAGAGGGGAGAGCACGTGCTGCTCATGTTGTGGGCGCAATACACTTGTCTATATAACACTCGCGATCCTGGTGTCCTTTAGTATAAACTGCATAGGATTTCATAAGTATGCCAGTATTCACTCAATCATTATAAGCACCTGACCAATTTACCAACAGACCAATGGCCAAAATATCATGATACACCACCCTCCTATCATCATCGTCATCGAGAAGCTCTTTGACGGCAGCCTCGGCACATTGAAGACTAGCAATGACAGTCGCTTAGCTGAGGCCGGATCCTCGGCGTACACAACAGGCAATCTGATATCTCTCTCGTTCTACAACAAATGGTTCGAGCTCTCTTCCTATACGCTGCGCGACTGCGCGGGCCAATGGGTTCAGCTCACCTGGGCGGTCCTGTATGGTCCTGCGTATGTCGACGCAAAGCAGGTCACTTGGCATAGACTGTCATCATTGGCTTGCCACGACGTCCAATTTATGACATTAAGCGTCGTCCAACTCATGCCACTCGAACCTTTCACTGTCCTGGCCCAATCAACTGCGCATGGTAAAGACAGTACAGGGGCTGGGGTAGCAAGTCGAATACCGCCCACTAGATATCTCCAAAAGACCTCTGAGCGACCAGGTCAGCCCTACCGTGTTCGGAAGCATACTCTCAGACGCTGCCAGTCTCGCCGGCGTCGCGAAAGTATCGCCAGGTGTCGTTATCCTTTCAGAAGTTACGCCATACGACTTCGCAAATGTGTGGCGCGGAAAACAGCAATGGTCGCGCTCCCGCCAGACAATACTTCACCAGCGAGATCCCACGTTCCTGCATGCAAGGACTCATTTTGTTTGAGAACTCGAGAATGCGCGCAAAACAATGCAGGTGTCGAATCTCACTCTTGTCCTCTTCCCTGCCAAGACGGGGAGTTACAGCTTGTCAAAATCGCCCGATCGGAAGGGACAGACCCTCAAAGTAACGTGGGCTTCTGGCTAGCTGATATTCACCAAGACGTCGATGACCACCGAAAGTCCTTCGTGCTCCTCAATCCCGAGTCCGAACTCCAAGCTGGTCTGGATGCTGCATCGCCAGAAAGCAGGGCTCTGTTCCAAGAGTCGCCTAGGTTCCATGAGCTCCGACGCGAAGCAGAGGAAGAAGCCCGTGACAGCCTCGATACTTATTGGACCTGGGATCAAAATAGGCAACAGTGGTTCCACGAGGAAGAAGACAGCGAATCAAGAGTGTGGTTTCCTAAGGAGTTTGGGTGACCTGGACGATGAGTTCGTAAAACACGGTGTTAGCAACAACCGCGTCACTAATTGGTGCTGTGTAAATAAAAGCATTACCGATCGAACAACGAAATGAATGTAGAGATCGCTACAGGAAAGAAAAAAAAAGAAAAAAATTCCAAGGAAAGTGGAGAGAATCAATGGCTGGAAGACATTTCGTGAATATGTACGACACTGGGCGAAGTTCAAAGTAATTCTGGGGAAATGGAGTCCTGGCAAGCATTTCCTATCATCCAAAATTGCTCAATGACATAGCAATAGGCAAGCGAGCCATTTCAATCATCAGTATCGGCCAGTGATTAGAGACTCGTAGCCACATTCCTGTTGGTCATGTTGAGATGCGTGCCATGACGTCCTTTGAATCTATTCATACTTGCATAGTACGTGTACTTTGCTTATTATGCAGCAGTGCAGCAGAAGGCTTCCGGTGCAGGCCATTTCAATTCGATGTAAGCCGCAAATCCCACTTCCGCCCAGCAAGGATTCCTTTCCCAGCTGTTTGGTTTCCTATTACGGCGAAAAAGCACAGCTTTGACACTGTAGAGATGCAGTCACGAAGAACATCTAGTGAGATGCAATCGATATTTGATGACTTTCTGTCTTTCATCATGGCGAGAAGGTCCTACGAATCCTAGGGAGGAATCAGTCTCAAGACATTATTCCAGGTGCGAGTTGTTATATACGATATATTTAAATAGTCATGGCGTCGTTATAATATCTTCCAAATAATTTCCAAGAGAACACGATGCCTCAGAAAACTCAGCCCCATCACTTGACGATCATTGAAGTCCGTGACCTATGACCAGAAACCGAGGACAATCTCCCCTGACCAGTGTGCAGGTCATGAACATGGTTCCGTATCTGGTACACCTGAGCAAGTGGTATCGCATACAACTCCGTGGCCGTCTATACAAATCTCTGGCGACTTGGTCGAGTAGTTACCAGTCGTCGCCATATCTTGAGTGTAATATTGTTGTCCTTTTGCGTCTGGTGACTCTGAGAGAACTTGGTACAGCATCATAAAACCTATGCAACACAAACGCCGAACATTACATGACGAAAATTCCGACAACGACCCTAGGTTAGGGTAGCAAGCATGGCTCGCATCAACCCAGGTGGTGGACCTGTCATGCAAAAGTTAGCCGGCAATGCCCAAGGATTGAGCCAAATAGGCAACAGACAAATTGAAGCGCACCTTCACCTATCGCTTCTTTGGCACGCTGATGGACATCCTACCTTTCTTGTCCTTCTCGAGACGCACCCCGCGCCGTGGTTCCTCGATTTTCTCTATCTGCTCCTCGTATAAGACCAGTTCCCCGGTCGGCAGGCGTTCCGCTCTCACCATTTCGCGGTCAGCGCCGTGGCTATGGGATCGGTGGCGCGAGTGCGAGTGATGGTGGTGATGATGGTGACGTTCGTGTCGTATCAAATCCCGCTCGGCCTCGAGGCGCGCGATCTCCATTTTAATGTCCCTGTCGGCGCGGCGTCTGTCGCCCACCAGTGCCAAAGGACCGACAGCTACCTCATCGCTGTATTCCCTGGGGCCTGCCTCAATAACCACAGGTGTCCGGGCCGATGTGGAGGTAGACCGGCTCCGATGGCTGTAGTGGCTGCTGTGGGTGCTGTGGGAGGGTGACCGCTCCCGGATCACCGTCTTCTCGACGTACTCTACAGGCATTTGTTGAGGAGGCGGAGGTGGGGCAGGCGCGGGAACGAATACTGGAGCAGGAGCAGGAGCTGGAGCTGGAGCGGGAACTATAACTGTCTGTGGTGCAGGCGGTGGCGGGATAGTGTAGACCTCTTCGACCTTGCGTTCTTCAATGGCACCACCAGCTATGGAGCGGGCAGCAAGGACTTCAGCTTCGGACTTCTTATATTCCTCGCTGAGTTTGAGTAAGTCGTCAATGTTTTGCTGGCCGAGGGCCTTTTGAACAATGATGATGTTGCCCTGAAACCTGTTTAGCATGATGCAATAGACTCGAGATCCGGGGCGGCGCTGGCGGCGGTGCGCCGATAGTGCGGATGACGTACCTCTTCCTCGTAGGGATAGCCAAGATCCATTATCGCCCGCATCGACACTAGTCGCGCAGGGATCCTGGTCTTACCCTTCTTGGGGTACACGCTTTTGGCACTCTTCACTGTAACAGTTGTGCCTCCACTGCTGCTGCTGCTGGAGGAGCGGCTGGTCGTCGCGGATGACCGTGAGCTGCTGCGATGGCTGCTATGGTGGCTGCTGTGATGACTGCTGTGATGAGTAGGTGCTCTGCTAGTCCTTGATCCGCTCCGATCCCGACGCCGCCTGGTCTTGGTGATCTCTCTTTCTCGCACACGTTCAGGGTACGCATGGAACTCATCGTCGCCATAGCGGTCGGGCTCCGATATCTTAATTTCCTCGAAGTCGCGCTCAGCATAGATTCGCGGTGGTGGGAGTGCACGCGATCGGGGGAGCGGGATGGGCTCGTACGGGTCGGGCCGGAAGTCTCCTCGACGGGCTGGCGGTCCGTACTCCTCTCTTTCATATCGTGGCACTGGCCTTCTGTCGAAGGTGTCGAGAGATGACTGGCGTCGCAGGAAAGCAGGCCTTCGGT
This sequence comes from Xylariaceae sp. FL0016, assembly GCA_022578815.1. Lineage (NCBI taxonomy): Eukaryota > Fungi > Ascomycota > Sordariomycetes > Xylariales > Xylariaceae > Xylariaceae sp. FL0016. The sequence goes on from MU388785.1 coordinate 146,274, forward strand.
TGGGAGACGGGCTGCGATATTCTCTTTCTCGTTCGAGTACTACACGTCGTTCCAGTTCGGGCGGGGGAGAGCGACGTAGGCGGGGCTCGTCGTCGTAGTACTTCTTCTCCCGCGAGACATAGTCATCGTCCCACGGACGGGCTGGGCGTCGTTCAAATCTATCATCCGAGGTCTCTCGAACTCGTTCTCGCGTGGGAGGCCCGCGACTGTAGAAACGGTCGCGCTCTTCAAAGCGATCTCTCTCGGCACCATGTCGACTGCGGTTGGACTCATACATGAATCGGTCGGTGTCCCATCGCTCACCGTAGGCCAAATCGTCGTCAGATCTCCGGTACGCCATTGTCGTTCACCTTGAGTCTTGAAAATAGAACAACACAAAATGTGATCAGAGAAGAAGAGTGTTGATTTTGATGTCCGTACCCCTAGTTAGAGACAATCCAGGGATGGTGGGAAAAGAACGGTGAAGATCAAGAAGCGTGGTGGTGTCCAGAGCAGTGGGCTATGACGAAAGAGGGGGGGAAGCAGCCGAATGAAACGTAGAAGAAGCACGGCAGGTCAGTCAGTGGCTGGCTTGGAGCGCAGAAAAGTGATTTGACCCGCTCGTCGCAGAGAAAACGTATAGTATGTGTGGTATGGCCCGGAATAGGCTCGTATTGGCTCAGAGGTGAAGTATGTTCCAAGTTTCTGGACGGTTTTGCACACTCATGCAGCGTGTGACCTCACAGCAGCAATATTGGAATGACAGACAGCACGAGGGTACTGTAATCCCTTTTCGAGAAGTTGAGTAGCCCGCAACCAAAGGGTCGTCGATGGCTTGGGAGATGAAGGTCAGGTCAGATGGACTTATTTACTCTGTTCACGAGGCACTCTCTTCGTCGCTTTCAAATTAAGTCCAAGATCTTTATTGGGGAGGCTGGTACGATAGATTCTTTTTGTAGGCGGAGATTGTCGAGAAGCCAAGTGGAGGGGCAGAACAGGCTCCGGCATGGTTTGGGCACGATGGGAGAGGCGATGCAGGCGATGCAGGCGATGGAGGCCCGTTAGGCCCTGGCGTCGTCCCACCTCACCGGAAGCTTTTAGCCTTCAGGTAGGCTTGGGCCTAGAGTCCACCCCAAGTTGGTGCTCGTAGAGCCCGTTAGTGCACTATCTCAAAGGCACTCAAGGCAGTGTGGCGCGAGGGTACGCTGGTCTCGACATCAGCGATGGTGCATTAACACCACATCACATCTGACTGAACTGGGCAAGTCATCAAGGCCTAAGTTCTGGGGTGTCCTTGACAATTCCGACAGTTGGGCATCTTCGGACATCCATATGCAAGGTCATGCTCGTCAACAGCAGGAGCCGGCGCCGAACGACTTTGGGCCGGCGCAACGGCAGCCAGGATAGGGTTAAGGTCGAAGGGTTGGACTTGCGCTGACCTGCCGTGGCCCTGACAGGCCCTGAGTCCCTGACAGCCCCCCCGTAAAGTCAAGCCAACGCTGGCTGACCCCGCTGACGCTGACGGTCTCCGAGACACTCGTGGGCATTTGACCATCGCGTCGCGGGCACTCGCGAGGAATCACGGGCGGTAACGGAGACAGCCATTGTGTGCAGTGTTCGGCGTGGGAGCTGACATGTAAAACTATGCCAGCAAGTAAACATTGCATGGACGGAATCCCGCTCTCTTCAATCTATACCTCCTCCACGGTATGTATCGTAGTACCAAGTGAGGTATGGGCTACTATGTAAGATACAACTCTTCACGGGAACCTGATGAACCGTAATCCTGCATTCGCAGTCCACCCCTTTCCCATAGTATCGCAGACCCGTTCGCCCCAGATATCTACTCAATTTCATGCAATACTAGGTGCTAAACAGAAACTCGGAAGTCGACATTGACGTTGCTGGTCTCTGGTTTATTGCAGCGTTCCTGCTGCCCAACCAAGGCCCTACCAGAAGGCGGCCAAGGGTGTTCAACCTGGGATATCCCTTCTTCCCACAAACATCAACCCACATGGACGACGGAATCCCAATGACAGTGGTGCGCAAGTGGAAATCGCATTTGCTTTTTGGGCTATACAAATTCTGTACCTGAGCATGCTATTACATAGTGTGTGCGTCTACTGCCATAGCCAACTACCTACTACTTTTGTTCTCCGGCAGCTGACGCCGTACCGTTCGAGTCGAGATGCCCTGGGTTGGGCAGCAAGCTGCGCACAATTGAAATACTTTGAAATACCCATACCCGTCGCAGCATAGCAAAGTGGTGGCTCTCCTTCCACTGCCCTGCATGTTTTTGTTATACCTGATCGGCAGGGCCCAGAACTGTTCCGCTGCGAAGGCACCCGATGACTCTGGTCAGGGAGAGGTGAGGTATGACGAGGACAGTCGGGAATAAGACCGTCCGGGATTTCGGCTGCACAGGCTCGTTCTCGACCTGAGGCGATGCAGGGCGCGGATCCAGCTCTGAGCAGCTGCCATCAGCTGAGGAAAGTGATCTGAACGACGACGATGTTTTGCATCACCCCTTATCAACTCTTGGTGTTGGTGCTAGTCACAGTAGGTGGAGGCACTGCCGCGGCCGCCTACTCCATGATCGAACCGAGCCAGCGGCTTCCGCCAGGAACAGCAGCCGAACCGGAGAGCGACACATGATGCGATGACTTTCTCCTCTGCCGTGGGCTTTGCTAGGAGAGCCTGAACGACATGGCGTTTCCTATTCATTTCACATCATGTTGATGCGTCGTACCGGCTATATCATAGATCAAATTGCATAGTCAAGCTGATCTACAAGCAGGTAGTACGTGTTCAATTCATAGCAAGATACTTTTGGTAGTTTAGGAGGCTAATCTCGTGGGAGAAGAGGCCGTTTGGAGAGATTGTGGGATGTGTTATATTGCAATCATGACTTGTGTCTTACCTCCCTCAATGAGCTCTCCAGCGGGTGTCAACAGCCTGAGAAATGGTTTCGTCTTATCCAATTACTCTGACGGGCGAGGTGCACATGCGCTGCTGAAAGCCCTGAAAGTGGTCATTGATAAGGTAAGCGTGCATTCATTATTAGTGCTGACATCGACCTGCGGTGCTATCAGTCTTTCCAGACTACATTGTATAGCCATTCTCCCAGAATCTTTTGGTAAGCGACCGTCTTCAGCTGTGCATCCCGGAAAGACTCCTCGCTGCCTTGCATTCCCAGAGGCAGGTGATCGAACCCATGAACTTGGTCTGGCACCAATAACCACCGCACGCTGCCCTGGTTCCCTGGCTTTATGTGCTCAAATGCAAATCTCTCGTCATCCAGTATGAGTCCACCTTTCTCGTGAGCCACCTTCTCTTGGCCGACCCTGTCCGTTCTCGCGGGCAACGACCGGCCTGCCCATTTTGCTGCCATTCTCCAAGCTTCGTGCGCAAGCTGATCGAGCTCCGCTGCCACAATGAACATGTGTGATGGAAGCTCTTCTGGTGCTGCAAAATAGGGCGACAATAATGGGTCCGTGGCATCCTGGCCGACAGGAATGTAGCTCCAGTTGAACGTGGGGGACATGCCGGCGAGGAAATCGGTGGTTTGCGAGCGCATCCCGGGACCGAGTTCGGGCTTGTAATAACGCATCTTCACCTTTTCCGGCGATAGTATAGTAATGTCCACGACAGGATAGATCGGTAAAGCGGCAGTTGGCTTAACCGTATCGCGTATCGACTGTAACTGACAAACGCTGAGGGTTAGATTCCCGCCAGCTGAGAAACCGCCGACCGCAATCCGACTCTTATCAATTGGTAGGCTTTCATCGCCGTGCACTGCCAGCATAAGGGCCTCGAGATCGTATATCGCAGTCGGAAAGGGATAAGCCGGGGCCTTGCGGTAATCCAATGCAATCACGAGGACATTGTGTAGGTCGGCAAAACGCGCATTCCACTCGTCATCGTCGGCAGGGTTGCCGATGCAGAAGCCGCCCCCGTGGATGGAGAACAGCGTCGGCAGCGTTTGAGGAGAAGTCTGGTCGTAGGACTTTGGGAAGAATATCCTGTGTCAAGCAATCATGAGCTTGCATGCTCCTCCGGGGTTATGAAGATACTGCGAAGGATAGACACACCTGATAGGCAAAAAGGGACGACACTCGTACGACTTGACTATGCCGGGCCCAAAGCCCAAGGGATAGAACCAAGTGTACCACCCTCGGTACCATTTCATGGTGTTTATGAAAGTCTGGAAGGCGGCGATACTGGCGCCATGGTACAGGCGCTCAAAGATGGGAAGCTGTTCCTGCTTGTTCGACCGCGCTTGCGCGACCTCAGGAGCGTCAGCCATTACTACGTGAGGCCAAATAGAAGCGATGCTAAGGATAATCCAGTACAGAGAGTCGGAGGATTGACTAGGAGCTTGATTAGATGGTAATAGGAACTACTCGTATCTCTTATTGAGGAATGTGTACGTTGCCGTACAGTATTTCACTGGATACCTAATGTAGGTAGGTACATACTTTAGATAACGAGATGTCAAGGGGCCACTGTTGGACCAGATCTACCGCGGCTAGGCCCACCGAACAAGCCGAACATGTCGCATCAGTGATAGATCATGCATGGATGTCATACATGTTACCAAGATCGCGTGCTATGCGGCTATGCCTTTATGTATTTGAATGGACCTATTCTGCGGTTTGTAGGCAGAACATGAAACAAGCTTTGCAAAGGCAAGCCAGGTGCAGCTATGTATGTACCTCGTGCCAGGCAATACATGAGGGCAATGGCAAGTGTGAAGACCACCAAAGGGATTACAGTAAACACTTGTGCCCATCACTAACAATGGGATCGAGACCCAACCCTGGGGAAAAGGTCGATTATGTAGTTGGGAGTCGGCATTTGACAATGGTGTCGTGGATCTTGCCCGCTGAACTGCTCTAGGGAAGAAATGCCTAAAGTAGCCACATCTACTACCTAGATTAGGTAAATGTATCCATGTACCTACACTATATGCCACTGTCATGTACTATGACTCTTAACGATATGCCCACGATGCCCTTTTCCCAACTTCTTGGATACTTCCTATTCTGTAGGTGCCTTCTGATAAGTGGTTCAACATTCTTCGTACCAAACTCGTGTCGAATATGCAGTGTACCTCACATATCCCGAGTCTCTGTCAAGGTCTTATTCCCATCAGCCTGCACTTCTCAGAGGAAAGTCATCACGTGTCTACAACCATATGATAGGTAATCCTCAGTCTACCTTAGGGGCTAGCCATGCCTGCCCAAGACCTCTGACCGGCTCCATGAGAACTCTGCGCTTGAAGGACCATAAGCGTCGATTTCTGATTGCCAACAAATAAATCCCCAAACCTGTCCGTATTTTGATCTTTGCCTACCTATACTCAATAAACACTTGACGCTGCCAAGCTGGCTGTGTTGCTGTCGCATATTAACCTGCTAATAGGTAGACGAGCTCTTGAGAACACGAGGCCCTCTGTACACAAGGTAACTACTCATGTATCTAGATCCAATTTACTTCTTCACATGATTCCACTTAAACTTTCGTTACATGATCCTGGGATGCTACCATCACAGATACACAAACTTCCGTTTTCACGATATACTAAAGGGTGTCTACGAGTGACTGCCCTTCCGGTCCGCCACCGGTGGCAACATCTTGGCCTCTTCTAATGACTTGAAGGTTCTCTGGAACTCATCCCAGGTATCCGCATAACCCGTAAACCCCATCTTCCGGGCCTTGCTCATACTGGCGACACAGTCAAACTCCCTGCCTAGTAGGAATGTCAAGAAACCCCATGTTGCATTGTCCCATGCGCCTTGTTCGAGGTCGTATCGATCACGAAGAGTCTCCCAAGCTTTGACGACCTCCGGTCGCTTTGCCCATTTCTGCAGATCAATCTGGCAGAACACCTGGCTCTGCTCAAACTGCCCTTTCAATCCTATCTCAGCCTCCACCTCTGCAATCGGTGGTCTAGCGTGCAATTTCCAACCGTTACTTTCATATCCGGGGTACGCCTTCCTCTCGCCGTCGGCAGCGGGGAACATGTCCTCGGGAAGTCTGCAACCGTACCGCTTGGCGATGCGTGGCCAGATGTCTTGCCAGCTCTGCGCATCCCCATTGGTCACGTTGAAGCGCTGGTTCTCCGCGCTCGGAGCCTTGGTAGCCCACAAACAGAAGTCCGCATGCAGTCTTGCGGATGTCCAGTCGTTGAAAGCAAGATAATTCGTTTTGTTACCAGGGAAGACAAGCTGGGATTCCTCTAGCTCTTTACTCACGGCACAATAGAGCCCCAGTCCAGTACACAGGTTCATGAAGTTGGCACGGGCGAAGCCGATGACGTCCTGTGGGTAGGTCACAGTCCATGACCACTTGTTGCCGCCATCGTCTGCGGCTTTCTCGAGGATACGTTGCTGGACGTAATAGAAGTTGGGCGGGCGATCCGCCTGCTCCAGCCAGAAGAGTGAGGCATCGTCATCTTCGCGCATGGGGTTTTTGGGCCGGCCGAGATGGACACCGTATTGTTTCAGTCCACAAGTCAAGATGAAGCGCTTGAGCTTGACCATCTGCCCTGCCTTTGTCAGCCCGGCCAGGAAGTTGGCGAGCATGCCGCCGTTGATGCGCGCAGCTTCGCCCTCGTCGGGATTCGCAAGATATGCGCAGAAGTATATATGTGTAGCAGGCGGAATATGCGCCAAAGACTTAGCCATATCCTCAGCAGAGGCTTGGAGATCTACGGTGGCGTGCTTCACTTTGGGGTGAGGCTCGGTTTTTTGAGAGCGCGAGAGCGTGTAAATCTCGGCATACTCGGGCGATCTTGCCAGAGCCTCAACTATGGCTGTTCCCGTAATGCCTGTATTGCTATGTTAGAGGATCCTAATGCTGTTTCAATGGACGTAATGGCATATATCAGGGTCGTATGACATACCAGTGGCACCTGTCACGATTGCTGTAGCCATTGTGTGGTGAGTTGGTTGCTTTGCTCAGAAAGATTTTACACAGCGCAAAGTGCTATTCTGGAGAGGTATGGTTTTGATTTGAATGTAGATGTTAAAGACACCCATAAAAGGATATTTGTGGTCTATGAAACTGAATGCATTAATGACGTCGTTGACGTTGCTCTTACGTGGGGATTTTCAGGGTCGCATTCGCACCGAGGCGGGCACAATCTTTACAAACAGCTCAACAGCGCATAGATGGACCTCTTACTTCAGGTATAACAGATGCAGATAATAGAGGCGTTATCATTTCTACAACTTGCGCAGAAACGGACCGACGATCGTGAACAGCCTCGCCTAGTATGGGTTGCGGTATGTAACACGGATACTACCATCATAAGCGAAGCAGGTCTGTGAGTACCAGGTTGTCTACGGAATCACCGGTGAAATATATGCTATTGTTTTGAACAATGCGGTCCACAAATTGCTGCACGATCACCTTTTCGTAGTGGCAGGTCAGTGATCATGGTTAAATGTTGAGGGGGGGCAGGCTTGGAGGGGTAGTTTGAGGTAATGCCTTGATGGCGGGGTATGTAGCGACAGAACATTAATCGATAAGACCGCCCTTATCTAATCTGATCTCAAAATAGGGCCTCTCCCACTCAATGTGCCAATGAGTCACTGCAAAGGCAGCAAAGGGCGAAAAACATCAGCGAAAAGATGCATTAGCGTTCATGAGGGCCCCTCCACGTCTCGCGACTTGTATTTCACAAGCCCCGCGATCCCTTCGTCTCCAGCTTCGAGCAACGAGAACGACAACGACAACTCGAGCCTCTCGCTGTGCGTCCCCCATTGTACCATTTCGATACCCGGACACGCGCCTGCAGACGCGCACAGTAACCACCATGGCCGAAGTGCAGCTGCCCAATGTGGGTGGCTTGGCCCTTGAGACGCTCCAGGACAAATTTCCCTTACTGCAACCCGACAAGAACCCATACGATGCTTACCGCATCCACCTCGCTGGTGTACTCTCCAATATCACTGGCGTTGCGACCGACATCATCTATCCTGCTATCAATTGGACCAATGCTTTGGACAAGGGCGACTTCGTCATCGCAGTACCTGCCCTACGTGTCAAGGCTAAAGCAAATGAGTTTGCAACGGAGACAGCGTCGAAGGTGCGAATAGTCGGATCCGATGGTAGATGCTCAGCTGACAGCTAGACGTTGCATTCAGTTCCCGAAAGACGACCCTTACTTCGAGGTACCCAATGCGAATGGTGTTTTTCTCTCCTTCTTCGCCCGACCCGACACCTTAGTTCGCACCATCATACCCTCGATCCAGAAGCTTGGTCTTGAGTATGGTCTGAACAAGTTGAACGGTTTAAAGGACCCTAAAGACCCATCTAAAGGCCAGCAGCGCATCATCGTGGAGTTCAGCTCTCCGAACATCGCGAAGCCATTCCACGCTGGCCATCTTCGCTCTACAATTATCGGCAGTTTCTTATCAAAGCTGTACGAAGGTGCTGGCTGGGATGTCATCAAGATCAACTATCTTGGCGACTGGGGAAAGCAATATGGTCTACTGGCTCTTGCCTTCAACAAGTACGGAGACGAGGAGGCACTCAAGAAGGACCCCATCAACCACCTTTTCCAACTATACGTTCGGATCAACAGTGAAATGACAGCCGAGAAGGAGAAGATCGAAGAGAAAAAGAAAGCTGGTGAGGATGTGTCTGAGCTTGAAGCCAGCAGCTTAGATGAAGAGGCTCGTGGCTACTTCAAGCAAATGACAAACCGTGATGAAGACGCCCTGGCTCTGTGGAAACGCTTCCGTGATCTCAGTATTGTGCGATACAAAGAGACGTACGCTCGGCTCAATATCGAATTCGACGAATACAGCGGTGAGAGCCAAGTTCCCGAGGAGGCTATGGAGAAGGCCCTGAAAGAGATGCAAGAGAAGAGCATTCTTAAAGAAGACAAGGGTGCACAACTCGTCAACTTCACTGAGATCCTACCAGGGAAAGAGGGTAAGCGTCTCGGCACGACAGTGATTCGGAAGCGGGACGGTACGGCCCTTTATCTCACTCGGGATATCGCCGAACTTCTAGGACGTTATGAAAAGTACAAGTTCGACAAGATGATTTACGTTGTCGCCAGTGCTCAGGATCTTCACCTACAACAGCTCTTCAAGATCATCGAGCTTCTTGGATACAAGGATATTGCTCAAAAATGTCAGCATATCAACTTCGGTATGGTTCTCGGCATGAGTACTCGAAAAGGAACTGTTAAATTGTGAGCTCTCGTCCGCGAAGAAAGCTGTTATCTGGCTGATGCTGACCCTAATGTAGCCTGAGTGACATCCTGCAAGACTGTGCAGACCATATGCACGAGGTTATGAAAAAGAACCAGGCCAAGTACGTCCAAGTCGAGAACCCCGATGCCACTGCGGACACTCTGGGGATAAGTGGTGTTATGACTCAAGATATGAGTGGCAAGAGGTAAGAATTTATCATCCCTAAAAGTACGCACTACATCTAACACTTCACTTAGGAACAATAACTACACTTTTGACTTGAACGTCATGATGTCATTCGAAGGTGACACTGGACCGTATCTGCAATATGCACATGCCCGTCTTTCGTCTATCAAGCGCCGAGTCAACGAAGATCTTGCTAAGAGGGATCTCCCGTTGCTCTCAGATGATGACCTTGCCAAGGCGGACCTCTCCCTACTCTCGGAACCACACGCTGTGAACATTGTTCGCCTGTTAGCTACGTATCCTGATGTGGTACAAAATACATTACGGACGCTGGAACCTACCACTATAATCACCTACCTCTTCCGATTAACCCATGTGGTTAGCAGTAGCTACGATCACTTGAACGTCGCCAAGAGCGAAAAGCCTTTGATGACGGCTCGAATGGCTCTGTATGATGCTGCGCGCACTACCTTGGCAAATGGTATGCGTCTTATTGGTTTGTCTCCTCTTGAGAGGTAAGTCCACAGATCCAAGCCCTCTTGGTGTTTACGACCAATGCTAACATGAGCAGAATGTGATGAATACAACGTGACGCGCATGTTACAATTGTACCTAGGCCCAACCTGCACAGTCACAGATGGACACATCCTGAATTGGCCTTCAATTGGCATCGGCGTGTCCTATTTCAGGAGTCGTATTGGGTTCCCTATATTATTGTTGGTAAATATCTAGGCCTGCGTTTGTCTTGGTCCATTGGACGCCACAAGACCACAAAATAAATCAGTCAACAATCGTGTGAAAGTGCAATGTGACAAGTTCGAAATTCATATGCCATCGCGTGCATTCATTCTCCGCATTTGGCACTGCTGTTTGCTGGTTGCAACTTGAACAAAGAGATTTCATGGGGCCCCATGCATGAGACGTTGGGTCCTGCAGTCTCACTTCGCCGTCATTCCTTTGTTGGTATATTGCCAGTCAAGAGCAACCAAGCAAGAGTAGATCATGACACAATTAATCTGAGTCCTGGCTCGATCATTGATGTACTGGTGGCTACACTCATCTCTCGTGTTGATTTCAGTTTCGGTTCAGACAGGTTCGAACATTGGTCTTTACTCACTGCGCTGTGAACTGCTTTGAATATTTGATCACCTTACTTCTCTAGGGATGATTCCAGAGCGAGAAGCCCTCGCCAGACAGGGTATGGCGCAGGCTCTTGGGGTCGGTTATACAACTTGTCTTGATGGTATGCTGGTCCAGGCTAACAAACATCAGGGTCTCGGCATCTTGCTCGGCTGTGGTACGATATCGCATGCGACACATCAGACGGTCATGGACCTGATAATGGGCAGGGAGGACAGCCTGTATGTAACTGCGGAAGACAATTCCTTACGTTCTGGGTTTGGAGAACCTACGCCTACACCAACACGTCTTGAACATGTACCTGATGAGACAGGGTGAGTCATGCGTTCTGTGGTGCAGCGTACGGTGACAAGGTGCTGAGATTTCTGTGAAACTCTCCAGCTCGAAACCTCGAGGTGCCGGAACACCCGCTCCTTCACTGTCAAGAGAGCCGGACATTACATCAGAGACCCAAGAGCCTGACTTAAGAGGATCAACCTGTGATCATCTGCCCGTATTGGACGACGGATGGCTTCAGCTGTAGGGCTCAGGAGAAGAACACATGTCCGTTTTTCCACGTCGATATACCGGGCGCTGTGAAGGAGGCTCTCATCTGCTCGTTCTGGGCAGAGACGGGAACCTGTACAAAAACGCAGAGCGGGTGTCGTTTTGCGCATTTTTGGGTCGCGCATGGAAAGGTAGTGCCGGCGCCGGGTAAGAAGAAATCGGGCAGGAAGGGCGGGAAGTTTTAATACTGCTGTGAAGAGTTTCGGTGTTCATAATGTTAGAATCGCTGGATGTGTTAGTTCGCAGCATGCTAGGGCCGTTTGCGAGCTTGAGCTCTCAATAACAGAATGAATACCCCAGGTAGTCTTATCTCCACGATCTTTCATGAAATGGGACGTACGTGGCTTTATTAAAGTATTGCTACCAACGAATACCAGTTTTTGAGTTGGAAAGTCAAAGCAGCCGGAGCATGTATCCCATAAATTGTGCTTAAAGCAGTCGTGGTATCACAACCCAAGTGTATCGGAGCTGCTCATTAAGTCCTACACCTTCTCTTTAGTATTGGAGTGAGTATTGAAGGTCAGTTTTGCTCAGTTATACTGCAGGCTAAGGAGTGGCTTGGAGCATATGGCTCGATAACGAAAACATATCAAATACACCGGGCCCGTAGATTTAAAGGATAGTTTCGAATAATAGATAAGGGAAGTAAACAGCCTTTCCAAATGCCTCCACGACTACATGTCCTCCACGACATCACTCCCCTTGGTATACTCCATCATCATACCATTCCGCGCCTTCATCTCGATAACCATCGAACCTCATCCCTATGTTGAAGAGCAGAGATGCAAGTAGGCATCTCCTTGGCTAATGCAGGTAGTCAGGGTCGGCCACTCGCAACTTGTGTCCGAAGCGGCGCACGCGAGCCTGCAAGCGGCGCACGCGAGCCTGCACGCGGTGCCCGGGATCTCGGCCCAGCGAGGGGAGTCGAGGAAGGGGTCGCCGTTCTCGTGCGGCAGGTCCATATAGCTCACGCCGCTCTGGACCGTCAGCTCCAGCTGGTACGGGTTCACGGTGCCCGAGGCGTCGGCCTGCGTGGCGCACTTGAGCACGGCCCCGATGTTGTCGTTGTTGGCGGCAAGTGTCGACGTGTATGTGGCGCCGGCGGCGATGGTGGTGACGCCTGTGGCGGAGCCGTCATTTCTTGCCCCGGCGCAGTATATGGCTTCACGGCAGCTATTGATGGCGTGTAGGGCACCCCCGAGAGCGGCAGGAAGTGCTGGGAGGATGGTGAGGGTGGCGGTCCGAATGAATTTGGCCATTATTCAAGTCGTTGTGAGTTGGGCTAAAACAAGAGCAAACACCGTGATTGACTTGGAGGTAGGATATGATATGGGCAAAGAAGCATTTGAAAAGAATATCTGAAGCCTGTCGACCGGTAGACCACTCTAGGAGAGATATCAGAGGTTTTTATAGACTGAATCATTCGTAGGCATCGTGGATGAGTTCATGATCCCCAAGGGGCTGCTCAGGAGCGAGTTATAATCCTTGGTGATTACTCTCATGATATCACGAGACCTCTCTACAGGAAATAAGGCTTGAGGCTCGTCGCGTTCCAGACCGCAATCTGTAGCTTCTCATCCAGGTTTCAGGGCCAAGACAAAATGATAAATATCTGCTGTACAACAGAGTGTAGGCAAGGGAGACATCTACTATGGATTTACACCTGCCTCCTCCTTTGCAATGATATGTACTTGAACCACGCGTAAACAATGACTGTCCATCTCTGACTCTCCTGCTAGTCTTCGTAGCTCCAATTGTATGCAGAAGCAGCGATGACGATTATGAAGTTTCCTTAGTCTCGCGCGAATACGTACCTCACTTTTGACGACTTTCCACTCCCGCATGCATCGTCTTGGGCCTTCCAGTTGTCTAAGCACATGAGCTGGCAGGATGATAAAGCAGTCCTTGTAATACTTCTTGGATAGCAGGGGAGCCCGTACGGAACAAGAGAGAACTTGCTTGCATTTTGAAAAGGGGCAAAAAGAAAGCATACCTACTGCTGATGCAAGATATGAAACTGGTAAATTACGAACATCCAACTTACCTCGTGGAATGCTTGTAGCACCCATTTTAAGATCCCAGCCTTTATCCAGACGACTTCGATCATCACCAGTTCCGTAGATCGAGATGCAATAGCTTGATACGATTGAGCAGCTTGTCAGGTAACATTTCATACGATAATTCGTACATAATCACCAGTACATGCGCATAGTAGTTACACATATTTCTACGGACAACCACCAAACCATCATATTTCGAGAATGGGTCAGGAGATGAGCATTATGTGTGTTGAAGGAGTCAATCATGAAGCACCATTTGCATGTCGTCTGATTAGAATATCAAGTGTCTGGGCCGGCTTATTTTCGAGCTATCTTACGTATGTTCCGACCCTCACGTCAATAGTCGTTTTTCGTAAAGAGTCAGATGACCTGTCGCCTAGTACATGCGCCGTAAATGAAGTAGGTCGAACTTCCTGGCAATATCACCATCAAGGTGAAGCAAGGGAATGTTCTGAGTGCTTTGTGATACCTAGTTTGAAACCCCTACCAAGGCATACTGTCATTGTCAGGACGGCGTTGGGACGTTATCGTCGGAGAACCTGCTGCCATCGCATCAAACCATTGCGTTCTCCAGGAAGCAAAGCCACACCGGGAGGTAAGAGCTTGTGTGAAAGAATCGGTGAGAGTGCTGTTGCTAATAGCTCGCTAGAAGTCTTTTTCGCCTTTATATTGCAGGCTATGGGTGGGAAGCCTATGTCACTTCAGGCCGCATTCCGATGAGTATTCCATGAAAGTAAAGGCTTCCATGGAATTCATGTCCCATCCCGGCTTGGTTTTTTCGGTGACAGCTACCTGCGAATAGTACTTGTCAACACCTGACTCCTCAATGAACCTCTTCTCGGGTTGTCGTCAAAGAACTGGCTACCAGTAGCGCGGCTGCAGCTCGTACCTATGCTGTGGCTCTTCGACTGAAATCTTGGTGAATTGATACCGCCAGTGTCACGAAGAGGGCCCCCTTACCTGCCCGCAAACAGTTCCGACTGGTCCTTGTCCGAGACGAGAGTGAAAATCGCAAGGGGGGTGATGAAGCTGTCCCTCGTCAGCCACAGTGGCTTGAGAGACAGCTACTGCCAACACCTATATGGGCTCAGCCAGGGCAGGCAGGCATTCTATCCACGTGGATTCTGGAGAGCGACTAGTTGAATCACGACGCGGATTGAAGTTCACTGGTGTGATGCTGCGGATGTCCTGCACATTTTATTCCCTAAAAGTAAAGGGGATTATGAACGATCGGACCACAAGATCAAAAAGGAGTTTCAAGTCCCGACTATAAGACCGACTACCGGCGTACCTCCCCAGCCTATGAGATGAGTCGAACTCATGATACTAGATGATTCTTGATATTATCATCCTGCTCACCGCGTCCTTGTAATGGCCCGATAATGTACGCCGGAGAGATTTTCTACGCACTCCAGGAAGACGAGTGCTAGCACTCTGGGCATGTCCCCTATTTGTCGTATCGGCTGAGATATCTATCCTTCGCTCCAGTCGCGGGGAACGCTTCTTTGGTCAAAACGTGAATTTGGGGTTCCGCACATACAGATCCCGGTCACTTTTGTAGGATTGACCGGGGTTGTGCTCTCCATCGTGTCACTTGGGAAGAGTTCAGAATATCCCAATTTTACTGACCAACACTGGACCGAGTCTTGTCCATCGCATCGAGCTGCAGGAAGGCTTGCTTCCGTATCGGATCTACCACAGTCCTCGACTAAGTCAGTATTGATCGGGTAGGTAGCGAGGTACTGCGGCCGTGCTCAATATCGACTGACCGGGTTTAAGCTGACCCAGTACCACGGGACCCAGACATGTGACAGCTCGTGTGGAAAAGGGGCCACTATATGTTTGCAGCAGCGGGGATTTGAGGCTCCATCGAGCGATGTGATAACATTGCAACATACATATGTAGTCAACCACCGACCGCGTCGTTTTCATAAACACGTGGATATGAGCGAAGACCAGGCGCGTCCTTTCTGACGACGATAACATGGAAGAGAGCGGCGAATCAGCACCCCTTATGCTGCCACTGAAGCATGGGGGAGAGTCCAGCAGCTTTTCAAACATCCCTATATCCATAATCTCGCCCAGGTCCGCCGCGGCATTGCGGTGAGAGAACCCGACGACGCAGCCCTTTGCGAATGAAAGCGCGCGTGAGCTCTTGAATCCTTTGAAGTGATCCTTGGAGAAGAAAAGTCTAGATGAGATATATCTGGCGCTACCATAGCACGATTGGTTGACTCTGCTCAGGGTCCTAGGCCGATTGCGGGTGACCATCCGAGATCACGAACGGCTAGACCCTCATGCATCGCCTGTGCTGACCTGGCAAGGCTGCTATTCCGAACATCCATACGTCCAGAGACCCCTGTCTATGAGATGTAAGCTTCCGTTTTGAGCGAACGGACGGTTTTGCTCCGCGTCGCTTTTCGGGACCCCTGTCCGGGGAAGTTTGGGGTAGCATGGAGGTACGACGATGCTTCGTTAAAAAAGACGGCGAGGTCGCGTTGGAAAGCGGTCGAGGATCACGAATGACCACTCCTTATCCAGCCTTCTCTAATACACTTTTGCATATATTTATTTATTCAACCTGTGGCAAAATGGACGACATTAGCAAGGCTGGGTTTGACGATACCGTGGTGTCGCAAAAAGTTATCGCCGTCCACGAGGGAGCCGGCAAGACAGCCGACGCGGCAGGGGCACAAGCAAAGACGGTTTACAATGTAAGCTGATGATGTTGAGAGAATGGTGTAGAGAGAGGCGTCAAAAAACCTCCAATGCTGGGAAGACAGAGACTGATACTTACCAACAAGGCTGAATTGTTTGCCGCATTACAAGAGACGAAAATCAAGAAGTGGAGCAAGGAGTCGATACACCTTTACTGTGAGAAGGACCGTGTTCGAGAACCTCGCGGTCACGACTAACGAATAAAAAGTCTCTATTTTTGTTGCATTCTGCTGCGCCTGCGCCAATGGTTACGATGGTGAGTCCAACGTTGATGGCTAGCTACGATAGCATAGAACACTCACTCGGCATTGCAGGCTCTCTCCTCACAGGTGTCATCGCTATGGAGCATTTCCAGAATGTTTTCCACTCTGGTACTACAGGGACTCTGGTCGCGGTCATGTTCTCGCTCTACACCGTGTAAGTCTCGACGTACAATTTCTGAAGAGTCGCGTGCTCACACGGTTCATACCAGTGGTGCGATTATGGGTGCCCCTTTCGCCGCGATCCTCTCTGATCGATATGGCCGAAGAGTTGCAATGTGCTGCGGCGGCTTTGTCATTATCATCGGAATGATAATTATCGCAACTTCTTCAACTATACCTCAATTTGTCGTCGGACGCTTCGTCTTGGGCGTAGGGATCTCCATCATGACAGTGGCGGCGCCTGCTGTAAGTCACTTGTATCCAAATCTCCCCCGGCCTTTGTTTGGTCCCTGCATAGGTTTGGGAAACGAGAGGTGTCTCAGTCGGACCATGCTTACTTCGCTGATTGCAGTACGCCGTCGAGATATCTCCTCCTCATTGGCGCGGTCGAGCAACAGGTTAGTGTGTTCCCTTACCAAAAAGAATTCCTAGATCACAGACTAAGTAAGTATACCTACCTTACAGGTTTCTACAACTGCGGTTGGTTCGGAGGGTCCATTCCCGCAGCTGCGGTGGTGTTCGGTTGCAACAACATTGACAACAACTATTCCTGGAGGATCCCGTTGATACTTCAAGCGTTTGCTTGTATCATCGTGGTTTTCGGCGTATGGTTCATTCCAGAATCCCCTCGGTACCTCATCGCAAACGGACGCTTGGAGGAAGCTATCGACTTTTTGGCCAAATACCACGGCAATGGTGACCGTAAATCTCGACTGGTGATGCTGGAGGTCGAGGAGATGAAGGAAGGCATCCGCCAAGATGGCATCGATAAGTCAAATTGGGATTGTGAGCAGAGACACTGCCGACCCCGACCGCCGATTCGAGACTGACCTGTATCACCAGACCGTCCCTTTTTATTCACTCACAGTGGTCGTTGGCGCATTACTCAAGTCTTGATGATATCAATTTTTGGCCAATTCTCTGGCAATGGTCTGGGATATTTCAACACGACCATTTTGTGAGTGCCCATACCTGTGTCTTGGTCTCTCCTGTGGCCGAGGCACACGCCCTACTTGTCAGAATTGCGAAAGAAGAAATAACTGACGCACTTGCGCAAACAGCGAGCAGATCGGCGTCAAATCAGTGTCACAACAGCTTGGTTTCAACCTCTTGAACTCCGTCTTGTCAGCCATTGGGGCCTTGACAGCCGTGTCCATGACTGATCGCATGCCTCGACGAAAGGTCCTCATCTTTGGAACTCTTGGTGAGCATGAGGATAGCCCCGTGCTTCGCAACATCACTAACATGGCCAGCTTGCGCCCTCGCCTTGGCCCTCAATTCCGGTCTCTCTGCTGCGCTGGACGCCCAAGGCGACAACATTCAGGATTCGTATGCCAAAGGTGCTCTTGCATCCTACTTCTTGTTCAACATCATATTTTCTTTCACATACACACCCTTGCAGGGCGTGATCCCCACCGAAGCTCTCGAGACGACTCAGAGAGCAAAGGGTCTGGCAACATCAGGCATGATCGTGAATGCGATCGGGTTCATTAACCAGTTCTGTGGCCCCATTGCGCTTGGCAACATCGGCTACCGCTATATTTATGTTTTTGTTGGCTGGGACATCATCGAAACAATTGCTGTAAGCTGAATATTGTATGCTTCACCGAAACTTCCCTTGCTGACTTCTTCTCTCTAGTGGTATATCTTCGGGTTAGTCGTCCCATTTCCTGTTCTCAGCCATGGTATGGCGAAACGTGTGTTACTAACTCAGATTCGTTGAAGTGTCGAGTCGCAAGGCCGGACTCTGGAAGAACTTGCATGGGTCTACGAGCAGCCCAACCCAGTCAAGGCCTCGCTCAAGGTCGACAAGGTCATCGTGCAGGCCGACGGTAAGGTCACCGAGAAGGTGCTGGCGGATACGATCTAGGGCAATAGCATCGTGGTAAGGCTATGGATCGACTACATTTTGACGTCCTCGCGGTAGGGGGCTGCCGTAGTCCTATCATGGCCGAGACATGAATGCAGCGAATACTTGGTTCCTGGGAGCTAGGGCATGGTACAAGGACTCTAGATTCTGTGGTGGAAGAAATGCGGTGTCTGCCTCATGGTCTCACGTAGATGAATACATAATGCTTCCCCTCAAGCGCGATTTGATCCTTCCATGCGTCTCTATCGGTTATGTCAATGGTCTGCCTTACGAGGTCACATGAGACCATATGACCTGGGAACAAGCTAGTAAAGATCACAGCCCTGCACTTGGCGTGTGACGAGTCTTCTTTGCGGCACAAGCTACGAGGAGAACGCAAGGCAGGATCCAGCGCCTTGGATAATGGGGGCCGAAAAGACTGGCGGTGCATACGGGGTATGCCGCAGGCTACACTTGGTAATAATAGCGGATAAGCGCTTGCAGCAAACCAGTGACCCGGGAAGCAGGGAGGCTTGACCCAAGGTTGCCAAGGTAGGCGTTCCGTTCCAGCGCCATGCAGAGATGCGAAGAAGGCTTCTGGTGAATCGCATCATCGATGGACAAAAATCATCCTGATCAGGACTGCTGAAAATATGTGCCCTTCCTGATCAGGTGTCAAGCCCGGTGACCAGACACGACTCACCGAACAAACTCACGTCCTTACAGGTTGGCTACCCAGATGCCTACGCAACACGTCTCCTCCCAGCACATCCGGCGTCGGGCGTCAGCCCTCAGCCCATCGCTTGACGCCGGCTTCGTATCTTGGCAATTTCGAGTCATTGGGCTCTTACAATCTCCGGCGGAAATTGGGTCGGTGAGAACCGGACACTCCGCTGTCAGCACTCAAAATAGCCCCTTCCCTGCCGCTCAGCCCTATGAGTCTGACCATGGATCTTCGAGCATGGACTCTGGGTTGACAGAGCAGATTGAATTCGGCCTGTCGCCGTACTCAAGGGGTTCGGGACGAGCATCACGTGCTGTGTCAGTCGGGGATGGCGCACGCGAAGAACACTGATGGGTACTCTGCGGTGAAACGTTCTGGCGCAGACGCCCTTCCAGGGCCTGTCCAGGGTTATCACTTACTCATCTAACTGATTGTGTGGTCTTGCCTAGCCTGTGAGGGCCATTCAGCAAGCGTCCTCTGCCTGATTTGAACAGGCAGGCATAATCTACTGCAGCTACCCGTACCCTTCTTCGCTTCTTCGCTGTGCCTCCACATGGACTTGCCGGTTC
Organism: Xylariaceae sp. FL0016; assembly: GCA_022578815.1. Classification (NCBI taxonomy): domain Eukaryota; kingdom Fungi; phylum Ascomycota; class Sordariomycetes; order Xylariales; family Xylariaceae; species Xylariaceae sp. FL0016. The sequence continues at coordinate 165,679 of MU388785.1, forward strand.
CGCCTGTGCCGCCTCGGCTTGGGGGCGGGCACCTGCGGCGCGGACGAGCGCGGAATTCGATTGGACATTTACCGGTACCTCGATCATCGGATTGGAGGTCGTGCAACATACTAACATTGGTATAGTCGATACCATTCTCACTGTCCCCCATGGGTGTCTCAGGCAACCATCGCCTGCCTACTACTGCAGCTTTTCACGCTTGGAGGGCCGGGGGCTCAGAATACGTACATAGACGCTTTGCTATGGCGGAGTGACGGGATGACGGGATGTGATCTGCTCCTTCATAGGCAATTTCCACAAGCCAATGCAAAACACTTATTGATGGGAGAAACGCGCCATCGCGGCTGTACCACGTTCCACGAGTCCTAAATACTGACCCAAATAAACAGTCTTGTTGCTTAGCAAGTCGATCCGACCGACCAGTAGTCATTCAGCCTGACTCGAACGCACCTATCGTAAACGTACGTGCCCACCTCCCCCTCCGCGAAATTCCCGAAGCTTGGAACGGAGAAGGATCCGAGTAGGTAGACCAGGGTAGACAGGCACACAAGCTCTGTATCTTGTCGAGCGCTGCAGCATCTCCCTGTGTGGACCTACAGCAGGACGAGGTTGCAGTTGCACGCCAAGATGTCAAGATTGACAGGCAAGACAGGCTGCCAGGGTCGAGAGCCAACCCCCCACATCCCTACGCCAGTCCCCTGCAGGGATGCCATCGTCAACTCAAGCCTAGGCAGTGGCAGGCACGACCACAGCCCACTCATCTTGCTCAGGACCGTCGGCCTACCATCTCCGCTATATGTGATGACTCAGACAATGCCCATTCTACAAACGGAAACCGCGAGGTGCTCGTGCCACCCTTCGCTACCTCTAAAAAAGTCCTTGCTGAGGTCAGACTTCACCGCTGTGTTGAATCAAACTTACCTTAGCCTTAGGGAAGGTGCCGGTAACAGTAGTAAAGAGTAAGTAGTCAGCAGGCGAAACCAGCTCAATCGAGGTTGCTTTCCAAAACCTCACGAGGCAAGGTGACTGGAGCATCCCATATCCGATACCGTCAAGCTACCTGGCCTTTTCCGACCCATGTTAGTAAGGTAGCACCGTCAACTTTGGTACGTTATCACGATGATCTGGTCTAAATATATGTCGTATTGCGCCTGTACAGTACGGTGGGTAATCTGACAAGCTAATCCTCCTGCGGTCGAGTTCGTAATGGCTTTCCCTTTTCCTCCTCCTCCCCTCGATAAATCGCCATCACGGACGGCTTCTCTGATTCCGTCATAGTCGCTGAGAATAGCTCGCAGCATTGGTACAAAGGTAGGTAGATATCCACACTACTTACATATGTAGGTGTGTATCTCGAGTTCCAGGTCGGCAGTGTACCCACGATGATGTGACCCGGCAATCGTTGGGTGGAGACTTGATCCTCCCGAATTGCAGGTCCCAGGACCTATGTACGTGCCCAGACCGAATCCACGTCAAGCAGGAGGTATGTATCCCGTTTATGAGTTGCCCCGGACCGATGTGTGAGCTGGGACCAGACTTGACCCTCCCGTGTGCCATCCTATCGTGTAAAGTACATCCTCAAAGCGGGACCCTGGGACGAAAGTGTACAACTGCCTGTAATAGGTAACCCAGCTCAAGAAAGGCCATTGGTAGCTAGCTTATACGGTGTTTTACTGTGATGGTCCATTAGATCGGAGACCCCATCTGTCAAGAATCATACAGTACATGGCTACATCTCGCCCTTAACCACTGAGGTGTTCTGTCTTACGCACGAGTAGACCAGTCATCTGCAACATCTGGATATCCATCGCCCTCGTTGCGCTTCCTTCCGGTCCATGGTTGTTGTTCTTCGCGTCTCAGACGCTCATCTCTACGACGGAACTACCACCTTGATCCTACAGTGTGTATGTATTCCTACTATGTTGGATGTGGGACATTACGTGCTGTGGCCTAGACCGGGAGATGCCGCAAGAGGTATCTAGGGTCTAACTGCATCGACGATACACTCGGTCAGGCGAGTCAAGTCCAGCAGATGACTGTGCTCCCTCACATCTCAGCCTACGAATGAGCAATAGTATCACCGAAGGAACGGCACCGCCTCCGCGTGATCAGAAGGTGTGAGAGCCCATGAGGACTCTCGCTGGCTGCCTTACCGCAGGCAGAGTAAGCGGACCATGCCTATGGTGTCTAATGTGCGTCATAGGGGTATTCTGCCTCACGACCATTCCCCCCCCAGATTCCAATTTCGATATCCCGCAGGACTTTATACTCCGATCCGCGGCAGCTAGTGACTGTATGCAAAGACACATTCCATTGTGGTCGAGCTTGTGGAAGAGGCTCGAAGATGGTATCACGTAGTACTACGTTGCCCTGAAATAGTTGGCAAGTGTCAGCTGCTTACACTAGCCGCAGTGTTGTTCGAGGAGTCCATCATGGGTCAGGATGGACGATCCGAGTGGCTGGCTCAACCGCCATCGCGTGGGGTCTGATGGTGGATGATGCCTTCACATCCCGCAATGTTCACTGTGGATGCAGCCTGCGCTCACAAGTGACGAATCTTGGACTTGAGAGTAGGGAGTATAACCCCTGCTCTTGGATTATCCTAGCTATTACACAGCCCAGGTGTGATTGCTTCCCAAGAACCAAGAACGTGGAATGTGTCACGGCATAGAGAGGCTCCATTCCCACGTTCTTCTCACCTATATTTATATCAGGCAGCCCGCACTCGAGTGATGTTGTATACTAAACTTTTGGTCCTACAACAAGACGAGTAAAGCTTGAAAGATGGCACCAGATATTGATCGAATTTGGGCTCCGGCCGCCTCCAAAGTTCCCACCTCCCCTGAAGAGGAGCGAAAGGTCCTCGTCCAGAGGGCTCTACATCAAAGGATTCTTGTGCCGGATATATTGTCTCTCATGCCAGCATGGCCAAGCGATGTTCAACCGGATATTGACGAGATAAATGAGGAGATAGACAGGTGGCTTCCTACGTATGTTCGCCAAACTACTCTTATTCCATGTCGTGTAATCCCGGCTAATCCAGGTCAGTGTAAATGTCGACGCGAAGAAGAAGGCAAAGCACCGGGCACGTGGCAACTATACTCTACTCACGGCCGTTTACTATCCTCACTGCAAGAAAGACAAGATGCTTGTCTTGAGTCAGTTCCTCTACTGGGTAGGTTCTCCACGTGACGAGTGATCAAGGGTCATCGCATCTCTAACCATGAACAGATATTCTTCTGGGATGACGAGATCGACACCGGCGGGGAATTGACAGAGGACAAAGAAGGGACGCTAAAGTGCTGCGAGGAGACCAACAGATGCATCGATGACTGCCTCGGCCCGAACCCGAGCTTCACGCCACCGCCCGATGCAAGGGGCACGGTTGAAATGTTCTACCCCATCCTGCGAGATCTGCGCGCCGGTCTCGGTGAAGTAGCGACGGAGCGCTTGCGCATCGAGCTTCACGACTACGTGAACGGCGTCGCGAGGCAGCAAGATGTGCGTCAGGCGGACCGCCTGCCCGACCCTTGGTATCACTTCAAGATCCGCTCAGACGACGTGGGTGTCATCCCGAGCATCACGCAGAACGAGTTTGCCATGGAGTTTGAGCTTCCGGAATATGTCCGCCGCCACGAGGCCATGGAGGTCATTGTGCAGGAGTGCACCAAGCTCACCATCCTGCTCAACGAAGTTCTGTCCCTTCAGAAGGAATTCGTAAGTCACTTAAAACTGCCATCATCGCCAATAATGTACACTGCTAACCTGGCATGGTAGCGAGTATCGCAACTGGAAAACCTCGTGCTTCTCTTCATGAACAAGGACAAACTGTCGTTGCAAGGCGCGGTTGACAAGGTCCTCGACCTGATTCGAGACCATTACAGGATCTGCGTCGCAGCCGAAGAGAGGCTGCCGTGGAGCGAGACGGATGATAAGCTCAATGCAGATATCCGTGAATATGTACGAGGATGTCAGAGGTTGGCTACTGGTACAGCATATTGGAGGTAAGCTTCACAGCATGAGTCCTTTTACACCTGCCTTCTATTTGCTAACAGGAGAAGTTACTACTGTGAAAGGTATTTCAAGAGTTCCCAGGTCAACGAGCAAAGGGAAGTGTTATTGGATCTGTCATACGTGTAAATTACGGTGGCGGCAGCTGCCAGTATTTCTTCTTTTTAGCCTCCGGTGAGAGTCACGATTACAATCTGGTCTTTTCGTGTGGCACTCGCGGAACAGAAGCGTATGTGACGGGATCACTTCCTTCTATACACGAAATATTCATCTTGCTCTTGAATATAAACCTTACCTCATTTCCCAGCCTATTTTTTCGGTTCTAATATCCCAGCACGCAAAATATCATCTGGCAATCTCATGGCAATGGGTTTCATATTCCGTGTCTGATCGAGATGCACACTGCCGTATCGCAAATATGCAGCAAACGTATCCTCGGCACTGTCCGTATGTTGGTATTCTTGTGAGTCCCACAGATCAGCCAGAAATGACTCCAAGGCTCCAGGGGGGCCGTGAGACAACTTCATCGTGGAGGTGTTGGCGAGCGCATCGTGCACGAAGCTCTCAGCCGCCTGCCACGTATCGTCTTTCACAACCCCCTCACCGGATCGCTTCGCGGTGAGCAAATCGAATTGACGTTTGCCAGACCAGCCAGTGACCTGCTGAAAATAGTACGTTTCTTGAAGCGCAGGGAATAGAAGTATAGACTTGGACCAGTATTCTGGCCCGTCAAACCCATCCGAGGGATCTACCAGCTTTCGAAGGCGCTCTAGGCACATGAAACTCGCCATGTAATCGCTGAAGCCCTCCATCATGACACTCAAGTCGGGGCAGTTCATCTTGTCGACGGGCGGGCAAAGTAGCGGCAAATGGCGAAGGAGCGGGTGCTTGTGGAAGCCTTGGGCATTAGTCACGCCGTCCCAGAGCGCGAGATAAATGTCATGCCAGCGCCGGATGAAAGGATTACCGCGTCGCGCGGCTACGAAACCATTGAGCATGAAGTCCTCGTCCGGCCGCATCTCGATGGCGAAGCCGCTCATCTCGTATGGCGACGAGGGGTCCTCGAGCTGGCGCCAGCAGATATCATCCAGGTGGCGGAACAGGAACGTGCCGGCGTCGATCCAGACACCGCCGAACTTCCAGATCAGCGGTAGTCGGACCAGGTCGCCGCTGTGCGGCCCAACGTGGGGTCCGTCCATAGTGCCATTGTTGAAGGCGTCGGGGAAGAAGGCGTCCTCGACGAAGTGACTGACGTTCGTTTCCGAGCCGGGCACCTTGTCGAGAAGATGAACGGTCCATGAGGCACCGAGCCTTCGCACCCAGTTGATGATGTTGCGCTGGACCCAGGGCGCCATCTGCGAGAACCCACTGTCCCAGAAGGCCCATACGTTCTTCTCCGAGGTGACGGGATGGCGCGTCTGAAGCCATGCAGCGATCTGGTCGTCGGTGCGCAAGTCGAGCTTCTCGGCGGGGATCAGGGTCAGTCCTTGGGGAATGCCATCCTTGGGTGCCGCGGGCGAGTTCATGGCTGGCTCGGGAGCGACATCTACGGCGGACGGTGACATGGTGATGGCACAGAATTCGAATGTCAGCGAGATATTGATGCGGGTTGGAGGGCTGCGGAAGAGCTACTATTTTCTCGGATCCAGGTAATTTGTAGGCTTGGACGGCTGCGTGGGAATCCTGGAGATGCTGGTGCTGGCGCTGGTGCTGGTGTGTATTACGCGATTACCTTCGTGCTGGGACAAAGCAAGCAAAAATCACTGATGCGGCAGTCACAGATGCTGCAGATACCACATGCCTGGTAGTAGCCCCCAGTTCATTGACTGATCATGCCAGGAATCAATGTCTGCTTGCATGACCATTACGGACGACACAACAAGTCACAAGTAGCGAGGATCTTGCACCTGTATACGAGGGGTGTGGTACGGAACCCATAACAGCCCATAAGTCTAGGTTCGTGCGTCCTGAAGGAGCTGAGGCGCCTACGGTCTCTCTGTACGGTGCTGTACTGCAGTAGGTTGCGAGGACTGAGCATCACAAGTTGGGACGTTGTTAATGGTAGAGCTCAGTTGGAGGCTGACCGGCCCCACTCGTTACTAAGATACCGCCTTAGCCTTGGAGCCTTAGTGGTGTTCTTGAGTCTCTTGGGTCTTCAGTCTAGTGCAATAGAGCCTGCCAGCCTGCCTACTCGTAAAGATAACCGACCTTCTAGAGGGCTCTGCTAGCGGTCACAGGGGCCTACACGGCACGGATAGGGGATTAATGGATGGATTTGCGGACGCTACTGCAGAGCTACTGCAAGCAAGGGGCCGCCCAGCATCCACGATGCAGTTCTGCAGCGGCTGGTACGGAGCCAAGAGACCGCGACAGCACTATGTACAGTAAGATACTGGTATACCCCATCTTCTTCTCAACATGCCGGTAGGGGGAGGAGGTACGTAAGCAGACTTGAAGAGCTATTCATCTGTCCTACATCTTGCAACGGGTAACACCTTAGGTACCTACTTACTCGCGGCCATTCGCACGTAAGGAGTCTCCGAGATCCGAGGCAGTCAGTCGGACACGACACCAAGTACTTAGTTATGGCACAGGCTGCTCCTCGCCGGGACGATGCCGGTACCTCCAAGCCCAACCATATTAAGCCGGCTACCTGACGGAATCTCAGCTTGCGAAGCACACACATACTGTCGAGTCGAATGGTGTACCACATCACATTGTCTGAGCTTTCTGGGACATGATAGGTACACAGCACTGAAGCTCTAGCCTGCTCCTTCATGCATGTACGGCTTTTCCAGAAACTTATTAGCTCGTACAGACCTGCTTTTCTTAGCCCTCCAACCAGGCTGGGAGACCAGCCATGCTGCCCACAACATGTAGTAATATCGCGCATAAGCACATCTTCCGCTCTCCCGCAGGCATCGATGTCGTGTCGGCGGCCGTGTGGCTCCCTCCACCAGACCGATTCTGGCTGCATATTGCAGACGGTGTGACGCTCTACTTTGTGCACCTCTACTATGTACCTGCAAGGCCTTGGGGAACTTTCTCACTGCAGAGTTAGGGTCTCGTTCGTCTTACAGAAAAAGATGACTAGATCTAGTCCTGCGTATGCAGGCAGTCATCCCGCGCTGCCAGAGACATCAAAAAGGCAGTCAGTCTTATCTCGACTTGCCGGCAGAGACGAGACTGGGCTAATCCACTCCATAGTCGGGTGTGCGAGTCATACTGGTAACTGTTGCTTATCAGAATGTTCCGTGTCTTCCTACCTACGATCAAGAGCCTGGCGTAGACAGCAATATCGTATGCTCTGTCGGTTGGTTCGATGAGCACCGTCACCACTAGTATCAGATGACCCAGCTCGGTGTTTGATTGGCACCATGGAATCCATACCGATACCGATCTCGTGGGCATCGGCGCTCATCACTGCTGTTGTAGTGGCAGTAGCAATCGCCCCGAGATGGCTTCATCGTCGCAAGGTATTCACAGTCCCCACTCTAGGGGCAGAGAGCAATGACGTGAATCTGCTCAAAACTCGTTACGTCCAAGAAGCGGATGTTTTGCTTCGGGAGGGCTACGAAAAGGCAAGTTGCCAGTGTTGTGTATCGACTTCCCACAAACCAAGACTGACGCGCCCTCAGTTCAAGAATTCCATTTTCCAGGTCATAACGCCCGATGGTCCTCGCATATTTCTCCCTAGAAAGTACGCCCGCGAGCTGAAGAACTATACTCGCCACGAGGCGAGTGGCATGAAGGCCCTTGCCGATGTTCGTATATCCTCTAATGTTAGCGGCCATTGGCTCACAGACGGCAGCGTCACATTGGCAACTACACCACAATCGATCATGAAAGTGATATAATGCTTGGCGCAATCAAGATAGACTTGAATCGAAATCTTGGAAATTTTGTTGGAGATGTTGCGCAGGAAGTGGCTTATTGCTTTGAGACCGAGTTCCCGCCTTGCGATGGTAAGTGGACTGCTGTTTCGGTGTCTGGCCTTAGGTACTTTATGGGCCGAGGTCTATATGCGAAGTCATTATGGCTGATTCTTTGAGCAGATTGGACAGCAATAGATCTCCACCATAGACTGTTACGGGTAGTTGCACAAGCTTCAGCACGCATTTTCGTTGGGTATCCAATGTGTCGGAACGAAGAATGGCTAGATTGCAGTACTAAGTTTGCGCTGGATGCCATGACAGGAGGCGAGAGACTTAAACAATGGCATCCGTATCTTCGACCTATAGCCCAGTATTTCGTACCAGAAATGACACAGATTCACAGTGACCATCGCCGCGCTCTGCAGCTGCTCCTGCCAGAGCTGAGCAAACGGTCATTGGAGTCCAACAAGCCTGTGGGCTCAGTGCATAACGACATGATCGAGTGGATGCAGCAGCGGGCAAGGAAGACAGGCGACAAGTCATTTGATAACAAGGAGCTCGCGAACCTGCAGATGCTGACGGCTACTGCCGCCATTCATACGACTCGACTGGCTCTTATACACGCCCTGTACGATATTGCTGCCAGGCCTGAGTATGTGGAGCCTCTGAGGTCGGAAATCAGGGAGGTTACGAGAAATAGCAACGGTATTCTCCAAAAGCAACACTTGACCCATATGAGAAAGCTGGATAGCTTCATGAAAGAGTCCCAGAGGCACAACCCCCCATCAGTTGGTAAGCTTCTCGGCCCAGATCGTCTTGTCCAGAATCGCCAGCTTGCTTACGGACGATATAGCAACGTTCCAGCGGAAGGCTATGATACCCATAGACCTCTCCAACGGCTTCCACATCCCGGCGGGGACGATCGTGCAATGCAATACCAATATCCTGGACGAAGCGCCTCCCGAATGGGGCGACCCCAATGCCTTCGATGGGTTTCGGTTTTGGCGGATGCGAAACAACCCTGAAGATGCCAATAAGTTTCAGTTCGCCAGCCCAAGCTACGACAGCATGCAGTTCGGGTTTGGCAAGGACGCATGTCCGGGACGCTTCTTTGCGAGCAACCAGATCAAGATCATATTGGCTTACGTACTTTTGCATTACGATTTCAAATTCGAGGATGGAGTAGACGAGCGCCCGAAGAACGCCATGTTTGAGGTCAACGTGCTCGCAGACCCTACCAAGAAAGTCCTGTTCAGAAAGCACCAATGAGTATGGGCAAACACCATTGCCTCGACGTTCCGAGATTGTCTGCGAGAAAGCCGTCGTGGAGGTAGGAAATGTGTCGGTCCATTAGAGGCGCATGGTCACGTGAGAAGCGGATGGAGTCCCGGGAACGTAGGAGGCATAACAGCGTGAGCTTGGGGATGACGATGGTAATAGAGTCCTGAGACGCGGGATCGTGGCCAGTATGACTTTCCTGGCAGCGGGTTGTGCAAAAAGGTGTCGTCTGATAAGCATCAGAGCGTACCTAGGTAATTAGGTAGACTGACAATGAACCAGGCTCTTTCGCGTATTTCGATCCGATACTCTCCCCAATACAGTGTCTTGGAGTAATGGACATACGTACATTATAAAGTGAACTGTCGCCTTCGGAAATGATAATTGCTGCGATATGTGGTGGCATAGGGGAGTAGTCGTCGCAGGGACTGCGGAGTTTGGCGGTACCTGGGTGGCATGGGGTGACGACCAGCTCTATATTCCCAACCAGCCTCTGCAAAAAGAAGCTCCTGGGTTTGATTGCAATGCTTTTTTATACAACGATGAAGTGTCGTTTAGTCGCGGGGAACTGGGGGAATAGTCGGGTGGCGTAATGGAAGGGCAGGAGCCTTTAAGATATAGGGGTTATGTATTCGAGTCGTGGGCTGGCCACCCACGGGCTGTAATACATGACTGCACAGTCTTAAAGACCTCCCGACTATTACGGCACCGGCCTCTAGGATAATTGGAGGGGGCCCTTGGCTTAGCCAAGGGTTCGGGTCAGAGGCGGGCCTCCAAAATAACTTTTTTTTTTATTTTTAAATTTTTATTTTTAATTTTTTTTTACTGAACGCGATTAGCATGCTGCATTCGATCTCTTTTGCAAAAAAGCACTTGATAATAAAATATTTTATCCGCGGTCATGCCGTTGTTATATGCTGGAGCCTTCTCGTTGCCCTATCACAAGGACCTACCTCGTTGCCCGTCAACCACGGGAAACCCAGTATCCCAGGCTACCTCCATGTACACGATGCCCTAACTGTGAATGAAGGCATCTTCAGTTCTCCATCTTACTAAAAGACTTCCATTACCAGTGACTAGCGAGGTCCCATCCATGGTGCTCGGCCGCTTTCAGGCAACGGATCGCAAGAGGCCTTTGACGTTGCCGACAACCCTGCTATAAAGCTATATACACCACAATACAGGTATGGAACATGTAATACAAGATCCAAATGACGTTCTAACATACTTGTTTGAAACTCCCAAAATTACATTGCGTTCCATCGAGACAAACCCTTCTGACTACCATCACTTAAGTCCTCCTATACCACATATTACGCTTCCCCCATGATCGCTCTGGCCTCAAATATCTCTTCGCGCCAACAGCTACCCTGACCACAGCATCGTGCCCGAGACTGTGGTCAACAGCACATCGACGCGTCTTCGCTGCCGCCCTCATTTCACCTGCCTCTATCCCCGTGCGGGGGGGGGGGGGGGGGGGGGGGGGGGGGGCGGGGGGGGGGGGGGGGGGGGGCTGGGGGGATCGGAGGGCGGTGCTGATGCGCTCGGCGACGAGGGCGTCGGAGATGATGGAGATCCAGGGGTCGGGGCGGCCTTGCTGGATGGCGCC